>CM075066.1:28730852-28950852 GCA_037428765.1 Rubia yunnanensis
CATGTCCAAAATTATCATTGACATGCCACCTATCAGGAGACCTACTCTTGAATAAAATATTAACGAAAATTTGAAGTTCCAATTATAACTTTGATAATTTTCACGCAATGTGCACGTTTATCCTATGCACAACAACACAAACTTGCACACAAAACTAACATAAAAGAAAATCGATTGAAAAAACTTTAATGACTCCTAGGCGAAATGTATAGAATGGCTTGAGGATGACTTTTATCACTGATTTTTAAAAGATAACAATCTTTGCCCTTACAACGATAGTGTTCCTCCCTAAGATTCGCAACACTACAACTGACATGCTCACCATGATACTCAATAACCATTTGCCTCTTGAATACTTCTTCATGTAAAGAGACCCTATCTATGTTCCAGATTTAACAAAGTACACTATGTTCTTCTTGATTTTCTGTAAATGTTTTAGTCTTTTTTTTGAAAGAATGAAAGGTAAAATTGTCGACACCCTTAAAATAAGTTAAGTAATGTATCTTATGATGTAGACCCATTACCATGTGAAACACATTTTTAGGCACAACTTTCTTATGGCAGGATACCCGCACAAGAAAGTGGATCGGCCTTATTGCCATAAGTATTTGAGTTATCACACTGTATTGCCTTTTTTGAGAACACAAGCCTAGAACCACGTGACAACTAATCTTGATTCTGGCTTAGATGCATGGTTCTTGTAGAGAAATTACCAATCAGAGTTTTCACATGTAACACATTATTTGGATTTGGGGCACAATGCAAAGCATAATAACAAACACATTTTATTGTTTGAACACTATACCTCTCTGAACAATGTTGTTCCATAAGATATCCAGCGTGCAGAGCACACATTGCATGATAGGAAGTGGAACACTTGCAACACTGCTCGCACAACACATGAACTTTCTTGCACAAAACACATGTTAGCTAAAGTCCCAATTATGAAATAACATTAACAAAATTGTGAATCTTGAAAAATTAAGTGTAATATGAGATAAATTATTTGTAACTCTGATTCCCTATTGATTATAATCTTGCATTCCCATTCGGCAAGAGTGTGTTTCTTTGTGCCACATGAACCACAATTGCATTAAACTAGATAAAGAATGCATCCCTTCTACACCATGGCAAAAAATTATCACTGTGGTACATAAAGTAGGTGGTTCATTTTGTTTTCCAGGCCTAGGTTTTGATTGTAACTTCTCCGCAGTGAACATCCTATGATTAGACTTAGTCTTACAGGGAAGGAAAAGGAATTAAAGGTTCTTTTTGTCCATGTTCTTGAGGTGCTTTGACAAAATTTTTATGCACTCAGCATGCACTGAGAGTTGGTGTCCATTGAATCATACATATTTCCCACCAATAATATGTATATGTAAAGAAATTTAATAAGCCCCCCACCCCCCAATTTTATCGATATTCTAAAGAGGGAATCCCCCTTCTTGCTAAAATAATTTTCACACGCTATCCACATTTACCACATGCACGTTCAATACATACACACATGTAATACAAATCCTAAGAACAAACATATTTAAAAAGAAATAGGTTAAAATACATTTCTAACTCTAACTTTAGGTTGAAAGGTGTCAATATAACCCTTCAAACTCAGAAAGTGTCAATCCAACCAAAATCATTATCAAATATGCCAATCTAACCTAAACTCCGTAGTTCTTGCATTGACCGAATGAATTCAGGCTTGACCAATAATGAAAATGACAAAATTACCCCTTAGGACAAACGAAAAAATTAATACCCATCAAAATCCACCGTGCTCTGCCACTGCCGCCTGCTCCGCCACTGCCGCCGTGCTCCGCCACTGCCGCTGTGCTCCGCCACTGCCGCCGTGCTCCACCGCTTCCGCTGATCAAATCTATATTGTGTACAAATGAGATTGAGCTAGTTCTCTTTTCAAAATCCTCTGCGACCGATCATATCTATATTGTGTACTTTTCCTTATACACTTGTACAATATTTAAATTAATAAATACACTTTCCAAGTAAGAAACTACCATATTTGTAGTAAAAGGATTTCCTCCGCCGATCAGATATGTAAGGTAAAGAAACCCTCTACGGTCGATCAGATCTATGAAGCAAAGAAACCCCCGCTGCCGGAGAAACCTAGTCAGCCGAAAAAAGGGGAGGGTTTGCATATTTTTCTATTATTTTTACATTTTAAGTTAAGGGAAAATTTTTCATTTAGCTGCCAAATAAATATTGACTAAACAGTCAACCGAGTCCAGGGTTAGATTGATATTTTTTGTTATTACAGGGTTATATTGGCACTTTCAGCCAAAATGTCGGGTTATCTTAGAAATTTACTTTAAAAAAAATATATTGCATCTATCCCACAACTAATGACACCTCACTTTTTGGCTCAGTATTAATGAAAGTTGATGTAGCTCAATTAATTGCCACTCAAATTTACTAAAATAGGTACGTTTTAAAAGTGGTCAAAACTTGTGGGACAAACTAAAATAGAAATGTGGTCAATAGTTGTGGAATGGAGTGAGTACTAAATAGTACCACCTTTTAGGTTAATTTTAACTACTGGTTTGGTAAAGTTTTTGGTTTGAGAAGTATGCGTAAACAATTTTCCCCTTGAGATAAAAGATTTATCAGTATGGCAACCACCATGAAGACACTAGGATAAATAGTAGATTCATTAGGAAATTAGTTAGGGATTAAACTGAGTAAATTTTAACTTGTGGATTATGAAATAAACATATTGGTTGAAGAATCCTCTGAAAACTAAAAAAAAAATCATAGTATCATTATAATGTGGCCATTATTACGATTTTTTGGAAGATATGTACCATTTTAAAACTCATTCACTCATGGAAAATTAAAGATTAATGGTGCTATAAAATAAAGATTAATGGTGCTATAAAATAAAGTATGTATATTGAATAAATATTATAAAAAAATACAATTCCATTTTTTACTTTGACATTTTCACGCAGTATGCATGTTTATCCTATGCACCTGAACACCAATTCGCACACAAAACTAACATAAAAATAAATCACCTATGAAATTTAATGACTTCTAGGTTACTATTTTTTTTAAATGAAAACACCCGAGGGTGGGGGTTGGCATAATGGTACCCCAAGCCAATATGAAGCAAGCCAAAGAAAGGTCACATTAGTTTTTACAAAAGGCAACATCATTGCCTCCAAAAGAGATAGCAACTACTATGTACTATGGATCAAATATATGCAAGATCGATGGTAGGGGAGGAAGAAAACTAAGTGAGGTAGTTGCGATTCCAAAGTAACAAATCTCCACACCCCGTGTTAATTCCTAACTTTGGCCAGGCAACTACCGGACGAAACCTATCAGTAAGTTAGCATGCTGGAGGAATTAAGCTAGTAAGTTCGTCTTTGGTGCTATTCCAGGCTGATTCCCAAAGAGCATTGCAATCTATGTCGGTGCAATGAGAGGGGTATGTGAAAAAACCGCCATGTGCACAGCAAATGAAGTCTGCAAACACCATCATGGAGAAGTAGAAAAATCCGGATCCGTGGTAGGGGTGTCATCCATAACCTGAGGCAAATAAAAACAAGAGATCAGCAGTATCAATCTTCTTTAGAGGCTTGCCTATGTATCCTAATATAGGGAGTATGAATACTGTCCATACATATTAAGCCTTTAATATGTGCCAGAATGTTAGTCACATTTAGAGAAAAATTCAGCGGATAGGAAGAGTGGTATTTAGCAATGGCATCGGCTACTGAGTTACATTCTCTGTATGTGCGCTTAAGGATAAACTGGGATAAGAGGGTATGAACTTGGAAAACTAAAGGGTATAGTCCATTTGGAACATTTTGGATCATTGATCATATTAACTGCCTGTAACGAGTCAGATTCAAGAATGAGGTTAGGATATCTAGGAATACAGATCTGACAAGCCAGTAGTACTGCCTTTATTTTAGCTTCCAGTGCTGATATAACTGTTATGGACTCTGACCTGATAAGGATTGGGAAACCATGATTATCACGAGCAATTAAGCCAATAGAAACAGAGGTAGTAGACCATGAGGCATCCACATTAACCTTGATAACATTGGGACCTGGAAATTCCCAGTATACAGTGGATATGGTTGGCTTTGGGGGTGGTGTGGGGAGGGATATCAGCGAGGGAAATTGAAGGGGTGTGTTTTGGTGTGTAATTGGGATGTAGGGTGAGGTTGTAATGGATAGGTAGAGTGTGTCTGTAACCTCTTTGCTTATATGGGTAGAGGAAAAAGGTTTGTCATCAAAATAATAGGCATTCCTAGCCTTCCATAATGCCCAACAGATCAGAGGAGGTAACAAACGACATATCATTCTCTGAAGACCTGAGAGGTCATTGCAGTTCCAAAAAATAAAGAAAGTATCCACAACATTATGTACATTTTGCAGATTAAAATTAACTAAAGCAGCACTTTGAGTCCAGATAGATTTAGCAAGATGGAAATTGATAAAGAAATGTTCCAGGGAGTTAGATTGATTGCACACGGGGCATTTTGAGGCCAAACTAAAACCACATCTTATGAGGATATCATCAAATGGTAAAAAAGAGTTCAGCAATTTCCAGGTAAAAATAGAGATCTTCTTAGGTAACCTAGGGTTCCAAATGAGCTTTGTAACTAGAAAATTACCTGATATATATGTGAGAGTTTTATAGGCTGATTTAAAGGTAAATCTACCAGTCTCTTCAGGTTTCCAGATCAATTTGTCATCTCTACCATGATCAATTTCTGCACCCTGCAAAAAAAGAAGAGTATCATTTTCCAGGAAAGGAGAGATCTGAGATAAAATTGGTACTTTGTTATTTATGAAATCAGCTACTGAGCAGGGGGAGAAAATGGAAAAAATGTGGTATGGAATACAGTTTATCAAAGGACCGTTTGGGCACCAGTTAGTAGACCAGAAGTCACATTTACCTTGGCCGTGAATAATTAGAGAATTCTTTTCTGCAGTAGGGTTTATATTACAGATTCTTTTCTAGGTTACTATACTATATGGTTTGATGATGAAAAATATCATTGATCTTCAAAAGATAACAATCTTTTCCTTCATAATGATAGTGTGCCTCCCTAAGATCTGCAATACTACATCTGACCTACTTACCATGATACTCAAAAACCATTTGACTCTCTTGAATACTTTTCACACAAAGAGGCCCTATCCATGTACTCTACATTTACAAAAGTAGACTATTTTCTTCTCGAACCTCTGTTAATGTTTCAGTGTTTCTTTTAAAGAAGGAAGGTAAAATTGTCCCACCTTTAAAAGAAGTTAAAAGAAGTCAGGCACAAACTCCTTTTGGCTGGATCTTTTGAAATTATGGCATCTCGCACTAGATATTGGATCGGCCTCATTGCTATCAATATTTAAGGTATCATAGTGTTCTACCTTTTTTAATAGTACAAACCTAGAACCTCATGACAAATGATCTTGGTTCTGGCTTCGAAGCATGGATTTTGTGGAATTCATAGTTTTCATGAGTAACACATTATTTGATTTGGGGCACCATGAAAAGAACAATAAGGAACCCGTTTTGTTGGTTGAATAATATCTCTCTCCGAACAATGTTGTTCCATGAGATATCCATCTTGCATAGCACACATGGCATCATAGTAAGTGGAACACTTGCAACATTACCCGCACAACCCATGAACATTCTTACACAAAACACAAGTTAACAAAATATAAATTATGAAAACACATTAACAAAATTGTGAATCTTTAAAAATTAATTATAATATGAAATAAATTATTTGTTTCTCTGATCCCCTGCTGATTTTAATCTTTTTATGAAAAACTAAAAAGGAATTTGTGGATGTTAATAATTATAACATTTGTTTTAATAATTTAAGATTTGATTAAGGTTAGCTATTAAGGCAATGAATTTTGCCTTATAAAAAATCCAAAAATGGTGTATCCGTCACTTTGAAAATAGATTTCCACTTTTTTTTTCTGTACAACTAACCCGCCTCCATTCGGGGTCGTTAAATGAGTCGTAACTAACCCGACTGAATGCGTTCGTCAAGCAGACTGAATGAGAGGATGATCAAATTTAAATTTATAATTCTGCTCCCAAACTTACTACAGGGCTACCTATGGGATAGTTAGTGGCAAGACCGGGTCTATCCATAGAGATGCTAGGTCTAATAGCCAACTATACACAACCACGTATGAGTTGTCGATCCATTTGTGTGCTAGGAATAGCTAATATCGTAAAATTGGGGGTTTTGGATTTTTCAATTAACAACTACAAACATAATAGCGAAAATAAGAGAAAAATATATAGATAGACACTTGAGGAATATTTGCGTAGCATGATTGATTAAATGTTCTGATCCTTGATTCCATCACACATAAGACATCACCAACCTAATCGAGTGCTCATAACGCATGGTGTGGTCAATGGTCAACACTTTCCCATACCGATCACATAGTGTTCTCTTTCAATCAACAGTCGACACTGCCTCCGTAGTTAGGGAAGTGCAACAATGACCCTACCATTGCACAAATCTATTTCTCAACCGTACGATTACGTCCCGGGCACTACACCACGAATGCTCTACCTCTAGGCCTAAAGAGGCAAAGGGAAACAGGCACCCTATCAATGGTACTAGGGTTGCTAAACACTAGTTTTGCTAGTAAAAGCTATCTTTACCTGTAACCCTTTGGACGGACTTGCCAGCTAGGACTAGTGTGCTATCATTGTAGTGGTAAAACATAGAAAAAACCTACATGCACACACCCACGTGGGGTATCAATATATGCACCAACATGAATGTAGACTAGAGTGTGTGCTAATGGAGTGCATCATTCATGCAATTATAACAATTTAAGATCAAGCCAACATAATATCACCAACACATAGAATTAGGAAGATCTAATGAATCTCACAAAACATAAATCAAGACATGAATAAAAATATTATCACAAAGCTATAGAACTACTCCCTCAACATGGAATCCAAGTATTGCATTGGATTCTACATTTTTGGGTAAAAGAAAATAAAGAGAAGAATGAAAAAGAGCCTAGAGATAAGGTAGAGTATTTTTCTCTCTCTAAGCTACTCTTGAAATAAAAAAAATCTGATCTTCTATATAAACACTAGTAGACAAAAGACCTTATATAAAGAAGTATGGGATTGGGCCTAAAAACAGGCCCAAAATAAGCCAAAAACCCTAGAAGCCGCCACTAACACAAGGTGTCATGATTGGCACAGGTTGTGTGGCTTGTATGGGCGTGGGAAACCGATATTGACACGGCTGTACTGGCATGGTCCATGTCAACCAGCACGGGCCGTCGGCTGGAGTTCCATTTGAGTCATTTTGATCTGCACCCTGTGTCGTTTAGCATAGGCTGTGAACCGGATCTTCATTTTACTCAGTTTCTAGGTACGGGCCACATCATTCTTCACACCCCGTGGGCTGGTCTTGACATGTGGGACTTGGAATGATGTGGACCATGTGAAATGGAGTGGTCCGCTCCCATACTTAGCCAAATTTGGACTGAGAAAAGGTCTTGAGGACACAACCAGTCCAGATTGGCACAGTCTGTGTTAGGGCTTGGCACGACTCATGTTGGTTGGCACGACTTGTGCCAAATGCTCTGACATGGGCTATGTCTTATGGTATGGGCTGTGTGTGGTTGAGGCTCGTGCTAGCCATAAATGGCCTCTGCTACCCGTGGACTGACTTATTTTCTCCGCTATGGATGAACCGTTAGTCCGATTTCAGAGTTCTTGTAGTCTATTTCATAATGCTCGAGAACAAAAATCCAATGCTGCCACCCACAAGGGCTGATTCTTCTTGGATCTTTCCCTAAACTTGTGCAGCTCTTAGACAACAACTCCTTCATTTCTTCCTTGCCCTCTTTGACCTTCAAATCCACCTTTCTTAAGCTCAATCCTTCTACTACAATGCTTTAAAATCCATGGCCTTCATCTACTACCATTCTCGCAAATGACCATTGATATATTCTATTGTCCTTGAGAAAGGCATTTTATACAAAGATGATAAAAAGTACCCACGAGCGACCTACTAATGAGATCACAAAGGAAGATCTTGGTGCCGGTGGCTACAAGGTGTCCATTAGTACCAATTATGTCTACAAAATATGGGATTAAATAAGAAAACCAAACATGACCGTCTAAACCCTTTGACTTGTAAACCTAACTAACACTACCAATCTAACAAGTAAAACAAGCTAATTATTATACCGAATGCATTGGTTAATGCATATACTGCGGTGCACATTGACAGCTAGTATGACGTTCCCATTAAGAAAATGTGTGTTTCTTTGTGCCGCATGAACCACAATTGCATTGAACTTGGTTCAAATATGAAGAATACACCTCTACTACACCAACCCACCTGCACTCGGGGTTGTTAAGTAGCTAACCCGAGCGAAGGCTAAGGAAGGTCAAAGATAGGATTTATAGTTCTGCACCCAACTCACTACTATGCTACCTATGGGGTAGTTAGTGGCAACCCTGGGTATGTCCACACAGATGCCTTGGCCTAATATTCAATTGAACATAACCATGAATAGGTTGTCAATTCGTTGCGTTCCTAGGAAAATATAGTATAGTAAAAGGGGAAGGGGGTCTAGTTTTTCAACTAACAACTACAAACATAAAGATAAAATGTACGAAAACTATATAACTAGACACTTCGGGAATATTTGCATAACATGGTTGATTAAATGTTCCGATCCTCGATTTAATCACATACATGACTTCAACAACCTAATTTATTGCTCATAACATGTGGTGCAGTCAACGGTCAGCACTTCCCCATACTTGTCATGTATGGTGCTTTTGAAAATCTTCCATTGGCATTGCCTCCGTAATTATGGGAGTGCAACAATGGTCTTACCATTGTGCAGATCTGTTTCACCCCCGTACGATTACGTCCCGGGCACTACACCACAAATGCTCTACCCCCTAGGCATGTGAATGAGGCAAATGGCGAACCACTTACAACCCTGGCTTGATACTATTGCTATCTCTACCCATAACCCTTTAGACCAACTTACCAGCTAAGACTGATGTGTTGTCATCGTAACAGTTAAATATGGAAAAGACCTACGAGCACACACCTACGTGGACCCGAACCCTGCGGCCCATATCACATCCAAGTTTATCAATATTTTCACCAACGTGATTGTAGACTAAAGTGTGTGCTAATGGAGTGTATCATTCATGCAATTATAACAATTCAAGAACAAGCCATCATAATTTCATAAGCTCATAAATTAGGATGATCAAATAAATCTCACAAGAACATAATCAATACATGAATACAAATTTATCCCCAAGCTATAGAATCTACTCCCTAGACATGGAATTCACATATTTCATTGAATTCTAAATCTTTGGGCTAAAGAAAAATAAAAAAAGATAAAAGATAAAGAACCTAGGGAGAAAAGAGAGTGTTTTTCTCTCTAAGTTGCTCTTCAAAATCTAAAAAGTGAAAAAAGATATGAAACCCTAGCAGACTAAGGCTCTATTTACAGTAGTAGAGGATTTGGGCCTAAAATTAGGCCCAAAATAGGTTAAAACCCTAGTCAGCCACTGATGACACAGACCGTCAGGGATGGTTCGACCCGCGCCGCTAATGTGGCCTTGTGCCAGCATGGTCCGCCAGATTCGGTGCGAGGCATGCGATTGGGTGCGTCCTATTGGGTGTGGTTCACTCCATTATTATGGCTGTCTTCAAGAAGGTTATTTTTACACATTATGATCCATGGTCCATGTCGTTTGGTGCGGTTCATCATCAGAATCCTCATTTCGCTCAGTCTTTTGGCACAAGTCGCTTCCTTCTTCACATCTCACCAGCTGGTCTGGACAATTTGGCCTTAGAAAGGCACGGGTCATGTGAAAAGGGACGGTCTGTGCCCCTATTTGAGCACGCGGTCATATGAAATGCCTCTTGAGCATGCGGCTTATAGAGAATGGTACGACCCATTCTGTGATTTGGCACGACTTATTCCGCCTGGCGCGACTCGTACCAAAAGCCCTTGGCGCGGGCTGCTTATGCTAGGTCCTGTACCGGCTATGAGTGGTCATTGTTTGCCCGTTGATACTTTGCCTAACTGAACTTCTTTGCTCCACTACGGATGAATAGTAGGTCAATTTTGAGAATTATTGTAGTTGATTTCATAGCGTACGAGAAGAAGAATCCAATGGAACAAACCTCAAAGGTTGATTCCTCTTGGATCATTCCCAGAAATTGGTAAACTCTCGGAGATGATCCACCATTTTTTCCTTGGTTGTTTGAACTTTAATGCCGCCGATCTTTGGCTTCATCCTTATGCTACCACGATGTAATATCCATGGCCTTCATCTACTACTATTCTAATGTTAATAGCCTTCAACATCTTCTGTTGTCCTTGCGAAAGGCCTTTAATATAAAATGTAACAAAAAGTACCCACGAGCGACCTACTAAGGATGATCACAAAGGAAGGTCTAGGTGTCCGTGGATACAGGGTGTCAATTAGTACAAATTAAGTCTACAAACTACGGGATTTAGACAAGAAAACCAAACATGGCCGGGATTTATGATATTATTATACTGAATGCATTGGTTAACGCATGCACTACGATGCACATAAATAGCTAGTATGACATTCCCATTAAGAAATGTGTGTTTCTTTGTGCTGCATGAACCATAATTGCATTGAACTTGGTTGAGAGATAAAGAATGCATCCCTACAACACTGACCTGCCTCCACTTAGGGTTGTTAAGTAGCTAAACTAAGTATAGGCTAAGGAAGGTCCAAGATAATATTTATAGTTCTGCACCCAGCTCACTACTAAGTTACCTTTGGGGTAGTTAGTGGTGAGCCTGAGTATGTCCACATAGATGCCACGGCCTAATAGTCAATTGAACACAATCACAAATAGGTCGTTAATCCTTCGTGTTGCTAAGAAAAATAGTATAGTAAAAAATGGGGGTTTGGTTTTTCAACTAACAACTACAAACATAAAGGTAAAATGCATGTAAACTATATAACCAGACACTTGGGGAATATTTGTGTAACATTGTTAATAAATTGTTTCGATCCTCGATTCAATCATATAAAAGACTTCAACAACCTAATCTAGTGCTCATAACACGTGGTGCGGTCGACGGTTAGCACATCCCCGTACTTGTCATGTATGGTGATTTTTCAAATCTTCCATTGGCACCGCCTTTGTAATTAAGGGAGTGCAACAATGGTCGGACCGTTGTGCAGATCTGTTTCTCCCCCATACGATTGCGTCCTGGGAACTACACCACCAATAATCTACCCCCCAGGCCTATAAATAAGGCAAAGGGAGGTAGGCATGTTATCGATGAAACTAGGACCTCATACAACCCTATCTTTCTACTCTTTTCTATCTCTACTTGTAACCCTTCGGACCAACTCGCCAGCTAAGACTGGTGTGCTGTCATCATAACAGTAAAACTAAAAAAAGGCCTACGTGCACATAACCTCATGGGCTGGAATCCTTCTACCCATATCACATCCAGGTTTCTCTTTCCTGGGGGGTATCAATATTTGCCCCAACCTGAATGTAGAGTAGAGTGTGTGCTCATGGAGTGTATCATTCATGCAATTATAACAATTTCAAGAAAAAGCCATCATAAAATCATGAGCACACAAATTAGGATGATCAAATAAATCTCACAAGAACATAATCAACATATGAATAATGATTTATCCTCAAGCTATACAAACTACTCCCAAGACATGACACCCTAGTAAACTAAGACTCTATTTATAGTAGTAGGGGCTTTTGGCCTAAAAATAGGCCCAAAGGAGGCCAAAATAGGTTAAAACCCTAGTCATCCGCCACTGACACGGACCACCATGGATGGCATGGCCCATGCTGCTGATGTGGTCTTGTGCCAGCGTGGTCCGCTAGATCCGGCGCAGACCATTTACCTCGTACTAGTGCAGGGCACAGGATTAGGTGCTACCGTGTTGGGCATTGTCCGCATCGTCTGGTGTGGCCCATCTTCAGGAAGGTTATTTTTGCACATTTTGATCTGTGGTCCATGTCGTTTGGCATGAGCTGTCATCAAAATCCTTGTTTTGTTTAGTCTTTTAGCTTAGGCTGCTTCATTCTTCACATCTTGTTGGCTGGTCCCAACATTTTGGACTTGGAACGACGTGGGCAGGGCCCGTGATGCAAATTGGCATGGTTTATGCCACTTGGCATAGCTCGTGCCAGAAGCCCTTGGCGTGAGCTGTATAGTGTGGCATAGGCCATTGGTGCTAGGTCTTGTACTGGCCATGAGTGGTTCGTGCTTGCCCATTGATGCTTCACCCGAATGAACTTCTTTGCCCTGCTACGGATGAATCGTTGGTTTATTTTGAGAGTTCTTGTAGTTGATTTCATAGTGCTCGAGAAGAAAAATCCAATGGAACCAACTTTAAAGAGTGGTTCTTTTTGGATCATTCCCAAAACATGGCGCAACTCTCGGATGACGCTCCTCCGTTTCTTCCTTGGCCATTTTGAACTTCAATGCTATCTATCTTTGGCTCCATCCTTGTACTACCACGATGTAATGTATGTGGCCTTCATCTACTACCATTATAATATGAGTGGCCTTCAATATCTTCTATCGTCCTTGCGAACGACCTTCAATATAAAATGTAACTAAAAGTATTCACAAGCAACCTACTAAGGATGATCACAAAAGGAAGATCTAGGAGCCCGTGGATACAAGATGTCCATTAGTACTAATTTAGTCTACAAAACGCAAGATTTAGACAATAAAACCAAACATGGCCGCCTAAACCCCTTGTCACATGAACTTAACTAGTACTTGCAATCCAACATGAAAAAATCCAAGTATTATGCCGAATGCATCGGTTTATGCACACATAATGAAGCACATCATACCTCCCCTGCACTTAACCCTTTATTTGTCCCTGGGTAAATAAAAATAATAAAAGAACTAAGTGAAATGTAGCATGTGGGCATAAGTTAACTGAAGCATTCAAGTTATTCCTAGATTACCTTGTTTCCCCTAAAGAAGAAAGAATCTCACAACTCTAACACTCCCTAAAGAACCTAACGTAATCTGACCACCCAAAATAAAATGAAGAAAAAGGTAAGAAGAGAAAGATAAGTGTTAAGCTTGCTTACATTCCCCAAAAAGTTCCCCAAAAGCAATCAAACAGTCGTCTCCAAAAACAATCCACCTAGGAAATCCAAGAGTTGTCAACTTTGTTGTAAATAGGAATAACTCTAGATTCTCGACCTAGTTACAACCAAGGATGATGCAAATGTATCATCAACCTAGTTTTTTTTTTGTTTTTTTCTCAATTTTTCTCTATTTGCCTAGGAGCCCTTTTGGGTTTTCATCCTAGCTTTCACACATGTTGAACTCACATTCTCACCTTTTACCAGACTGCCTCTCATTTTTGCCTAGGTTAGTAAACCTAGCCGGGCTTAGCCTCTCACTTTTACCTAGGCCTTTCAACCTATCCAGGCTTTTCCTGATATTAAATTTCCCTTTTCGGGTTTCCAATTAGATTAGTATTTTTTTCCTTTTTTTAAAATTTTCAATTGTTATTGTGTAGCACTAAATACCCCTAAGTTGGGCTTCATACTACATGAATATAATGAAATACAAAAATTACACCACCAATGTTCTAAAACAACTATTCAAAAACAAGCTATGCATCCTACCAAACAAGTCACACCACTAAATAAGCATAAAAAACATCCCAAAACAAGCAAACACCAAACTCACCAAAGAAACAACAAAAACTCAAAAGAAAAAAAAACCAAAAAGCACAGAGGAATCCTAAGATGAAATATCCCTCAGTGCTCACCACTCCCTCCCGCACACTTAAACTACGCATTATCCCCAATGAAAAAAAAGTAGAAGCACATAAGTGAGGTCGGGAAGGTAGTATCACTTACACTTGTGGCCCTGGAGGGCCTTTCTTGTCTTGCTTCACCTCATCATTCTCAAAGTACCTCTTCACTTGAATTGTGGCCTCCATAGACTCCAATCTAGGGCCAAAATTTTCCATTTGTGATTTCATGCTACCTACCGCGAGAATGACTTCTTCTATAGCTTGGGTAGAACTACCAAGTTGTTCCCCAAGCATATGCAACTGGCTTGGGATGTTCGCATGTAGGCTAGCTTGACTAGGCGGCACCCCAGTAGAAGTCTCACCCTTAGCCTCCTTGACTTATATCTCTGTGCTAGCTAGAACTCTGTAAAATTCCTTCTCAAAACTTGGGTCGAGCTTGAGGAACAAGTCTTCCAAACTCGTGACGTGGGTAATGATAGTACACTCCGGCTGAAGAAAGATTGTGAAACTACAAGTGCTTGCCCTGACATAAAGCCACATGAAACGGTCCTTAAAATTTATAGGAGCTATCATGAAAGCCTTGGCCAACTTCTCAATGGTGTACTTTGTTGCCGATCTTCTTAAGTTGGCTAATGCACGATAAGCGACTAGATGTTCCAAATACTGCTCCAAATGCCCCTCCATGCCACCCACTGGACTCTTTCAACTTTTTCTGTCCCCCATTGCCATGCACTCTTTTACAAATGCCCCAATCAAAAGCAACCTTTGAACATAGTTCAATGCAAGGTGAATGATGGTAGTGATTTTGCACAGGTTCTTCCGGTCTGTCCCTATCAGCTGACTCAAAAATCCCCAAGGGAGAATGGCATTCCCGATCAATGTTTGCTTGGAATGTTTCTACCGTACCTTCACCCAAAAGCGTAAGCCACCTCCCTGTGTGTCATTTTATACATTTTGTCATCCAAATGAAACTTGATTGCTCAATGTCCATCGTCATCCGTGACTTTCCATAGAGTAGCTGGGAACTCTAAAGTCCATCGGATGTATATAATCAATACTCAAAATCACAATATCAAGAAGAAAGAAGCACCGTATATTTATTTTCATCCTCATAACTTATTTAATTTTAGTTATAACAACCTATTGTTGGGTCTCCAGAATCGCCATCGGCGGCTCCACGCTCAATGACATTGTTGTGGAGAGGTCTCCACAACATGTTACCCATACCTTTGGTCGCCTCATCTCCAATAGAAAATGAATCACCGAGCCTTGCTATGGTTGAGTTCGTAAACATCACTTTGGGTTTAGGAGAAGGTCGACAGTGTTTTAAGCCCTGGACACTCTTCCTTTCCCACTGCAAGTTAGTTAGCATCGAAAAATATTCTAACAAACAGATGTCATCACTAGATACATGCGATGTAATTGACTAGTCAACACTATCATCATCAACAAGGGGTTCATCCAAACATTCATTTTCATTTTTTATGGAAGAAGTTTCAATCATGCTCATCGCATAAGATTACACATTTTCACACAAAAGTTGAATTTGTCGAATCATGCCTAGACTTATAGATGTCAAATCCTACCCTGTCCATATCATTTTCTAGGTTAGAGCTCCCAAATGAACATCAATTTTAGCCCTTGACATTTTAAGGAATGGTCACCCCAATAGGATTAGCGGTGCACTTCTGTTGTGCACCAAGTCAAGGATATAAAAGTCCTCTGGAAACACCAACTTGCCAACCTGCACCATTACATCCTTCACTAGTCCACGAGGGCTAGCTTGGGAGTGATCGGCGAGTTGGACAATCACCCTCGTGTCCCTAAGTTCACCTATATCTAGGCGTTCAAAAATACAATATGGGATCACATTTATTGATTCTCATAAGTCTATCATGGCATTCTAAACTAGCTTTACACCTAAGGATATAGGAATAGTGAACATTCGGGGGTCGTCGCATTTCTTAGGTAAATTTTTGTGGTTCAAAATGATGACTCCACCCATTTTTAAATGTCCTACCTTCTTAGTTCGTCTACTTCTCTTTTTTGTGCATGCAACTTTAAGAAACTTAGCATACGATAACACATGTTCAATAAGCTCTAAGATAGAGATTGATATCTTGACCGTTTTCAAAGATCCTTCAAATTCTTGCATCATTGGTAGCCACCTTTGGCATTCCCCTCAAGCATTTGGAAATGGCTTTGGGATAGTCGTTTGTGCCTCGGGTGGTGGAAACTTCTTGGAGGGTGCTTCCTCGACTACAATTTCATTCTCTTAAAAAATTTCATTGGTGGTCTCCAATACCCTATCAACTTCTTGCAACAATTTCTTCTCGGACTCGCAAACTTCCTTCATACTTCTCAACTTAAGTGCGCTCACGTTCCTTGGATTGATCTCCGATTAGGAATGGAGTTTGCCAGAATCTTTGGTCTCAAGTCAGCTAACCAAGGTTGAAAATTTCCCGGCTTAGACTTTAAGGTATTTAATAATCGAAAGGGCCCAATTGCCAAGATCGTCAATTTCGTGCCTTGTCCTTTCTGCTAAAACTTCATGCTTTTTTCCCCAATTGACCAATGGCTTCCAAAATCTCTTCCCGGTGCGACTCGTAGAGAGAGGTGTGGTTTTTGGAAAGCACTCTTCACCCCTTGGATATAGTCAAGGTGGAGCTTTTCTGCCTTGATACCCTTGATCTTGGTTCTCCTCCCTCTAACGGAAGTTTGGATTGTCCCGGTATCTTGGGTTGAACGATTTTTCTTGGGTGTCTTACCTTGAATCACATTGGTTCCTCTAGAACCCTTATTGTTGCCCCCTAGAAAATTGTTGCATATTCCTGTTGTTGTTGTACTCCATGGCTTTAACCTTTTGTAAGTATTCTGCAACTTCGCGACATGCTTCAGTGTTGTGGTCAAGGTTGCATACCCCACACACTTTGACCCAGTGAACCTTCCATTTTAAGAGCTCCTTCATATGGAAGAAAGAGCTTGAACTTGCTCCTATACATTTGGTGATTGGGAGGGTTCATCCAAGACATTAACCCTTGAACGTGTGCCAATCGGTCACATTCCATTGGCCATTTTTTTAAAGAGAGCCATTGCATCCTTCAAGATTTTGCTAGCAATTAATCCATTACATGTGGTATTCACCATCTTCATGTCTTCGTCACAAAACCCTTAAAAAAAATAGTAAACTGGGTCTCTCTCCTTAAAAGAATGGTATGGACAGCTTGCTAGCAACCTCTTGAAACACTCCCAACAGTCACAGAGTGACACAGTAGCTCCTTGGGTGATATTGGATAACTTCTTCTCCAGTCCGTCAGATTTAGATACCGAAAAGTACTTCTCCAAAATCTTCTCTTCATATCCATCCAGGAGCTTATACAACCGAGGAGTAAATAGTACAACCAATCTTAGCCCCATCCTGAAGAGAGAATGGAAAATCCCTTAGATTATAATCATCATCTGAAACACTCAAAGGCTTCATATTCGTGCATATTAGGTTGAACTCTGTCAAGTATTTATTGGGATCTTCCCCTACCATACCATGGAGAGTGGGGAGATAGTGTATCATCCCACTCTTAAACTCTTAGTTCATTTTCGGTGGCAATTAAGGGAACGTGATACACAACCATTGGATCTCTAAATTTAGAACAATGAGCTCCCTCAATGTCCTATTATCCCCCACTGTTTCTTGCCGCTATTCTACCACCAAAACTTGTCTAGGTTAAACCTCTACTGTAGCTCTCCACTTCCTTTATTCCCAACTGCCCGTGTTATCAATCGGGTAATGCAAAAATCCTAAGTTTGTGGTACAATTATGTACCTTAAACTAGGGGTTAACAATACTAGAAAACATATTAAAGGCAAAAATATTACTAACATACAGATTCAACCAACAAAAATAACTAACACAAACAAAGAAAAACAAAAGCGATGCTATCTACTCAACTAATGCGTTATACTAATTGACAATTAAACACGACTAGCATCCCTTGCAGCGGTGCTAAAATTTAACCCACCTCCACTCAGGTTAAGTAGCTAACCCAAGCGAAGGCTAAGAAAGGTCAAAGATAAGATTTCAATTTCTGCACCCAACTCACTACTAAGCTACATATGGGGTAGTTAGTGCTAAGCCCGGGTATAACCACAGAAATGCTAGGGCCTAATAGTAAATTGAACACAACAATAAACGGGTCTTCAATTTGTTAAGTTCAACTAACAACTACAAACATAAAGTTAAAATGCACGTAAACTATATAACTACACACGGGGCATATTTGTGTAACATGGTTGATCAAATGTTTCGCGCCTAAATTCAATCACATACAAGACTTCAACAACCTAATCTAGTGCTTATAACACGTGGTGTGGTTGACGATCAGCACTTTCCCGTACCTGTCACGTATGGTGCTCTTGTAAATCTTCTATCGGCACCGCCTCTGTAGTTAGGGGAGTGTAACAACGGTCAAACCATTGCACATATTTGTTTCTCCCATGTACAATTATGTCTCAGGCACTACACCATGTGTGCTTTACCCCTTAGGCCTATAAATGAGGGAAAGGGAGGTAGGAACCTTATCGGTGACACTACAACCTCTCACAACCCTAGCTTGCTACTATTTTCTATCTCTACCCGTAACCCTTCGAAAAAACTCGCCGGCTAAGACTGGTGTGTTGTCATCATAATAGTAAAACTCAGAAAAGACCTACGTGCACACATTCACGTGTATCCGAACCCTACTACCCATATCACATCCAGGTTTTTCTTCCCCGGGGGGGAATCAATATTTGCACCAACATGAATGTAGACTAGAGTGTGTGATAATGAAGTGTATCATTCATGCAATTATAATAATTTAAGAACAAGCCATCATAATATCGTAAGCACATAAATTAGGATGGACAAATAAATCTCACAGGAACATAATCAACATATGAATACAAATTTATCCCCAAACTATATAAAATACTCCATAGACACAGAATTCAAATATTTCATTGAATTCCACATCTTTGGGCTGAAGAAAAATAAAAAGGAAAAAAAGAGAAAGAACATAGAGAGAGAGAGAGAAAAGCATGTTTCTCTCTCTAATTGCTTTTCAAAATCTAAAAAGTGAAACAAGATATAAACCCTAGTAGACTAAGGATCTATTTATATTAGTAGGGGATTTGGGCCTAAAAAAGGCCTAAAATAGGTTAAAACCCTAGTCAGCCGCCAATGACACGAACCGTCGCGGAGGCGTGGCATGACCGTTGATGTGGTCTCGTGCCAGCATGATCAGCCAATCTGGAGAAGGCTATTGTCCTTATTGTGGTGCAGGGCGCACCATTGGTCACGGCCATGGTGTGCGCAGTCTGCCTCATCTGGCGCAACCCATATTCAGGAAAGTAATTTTTACACATTTTGATGAGCGGTCTATGTTGTTTGGCAGGGGCCGTCATCAGAATCCTCATTTTGCTCAGTCTTTTGGCACTGGGCACTTATCTTCATGGGAGGTCATCACCGTACCTCTCAAAGTTATACTTTATAAGCCCTTTATGCTTACTAAATACAATTAAGTAGATAGTGGCAAATCACGGACGTCCACGAAGATGAGGGATTTTCTTAAGCGTATAAACATATAATGTTCATATTAGTCTAGAAATAGATACGCATTGATAAATAAAACCAAGTAAATAGGGGGTTTTCGTTGGTTGGTTTTCCTAAGTTATGAAATTAAAAGGAAAACTAACTAGAAAATTTAAGTAACTATGCTAATCATCAAACAAACGAAGAAAAAGGGGTAAAGACTACAAACGATAAAGCCTTGGGGACAATTGATATCCATTTCCAAATCTCATGTAGATCATTGAAACATTCACTCATTCACTCACACTTGTTACCTATGGGGAATGTTATCACTTCCCATTCGAAGATCAACATTCATTCCTACTTAACAGTAATTTGCAAAGAAAAACAATGACCATTTGCAAATCTCGTTGACAATCACTCTAAGCAAACCACACCATAGAGGTATTTCATCAACGTCATTTCACAGAAAGGATCATAGATTTGATAACAACAAGCCTTCTACCAAAGACATAGCCATTTAACCAAACATAATATTCATTAGGCTAAACCTAGAACAAACCACATTCAAGATTCAACCATTCATTGCATCTAGGATAAATATGAGATGAATCCATATTAACATACTTATCTAGCAAGAATCACAACACATTATGTATGAGAAGTTCTAAGTCCATGTTATTGGATTTTCATGCCAAAGAGCTAAGGAATTTGTCACTTTCCTAACACTCTAACACTTTAATCATACAAACACTTCCTATTGCCAAACACAACATGGCATAAATTAAGTAAAACATAGCATTAGGAACACATGAATGCTAAATAACAAAAGCTTCAATAACGAGTGAACCAATCTATCAATTTCTTTAACTACTTGTTGTGAAGATAAATCTTCTATCCTTCTTAGATAGTAGTTTGCAAGAATAAATTTGACATCTCTTGTCAAACCTCACCAATGACTCTCTTAGTGGAAACATGACTAAACGTATCTCATTTATGGCATTGAGCACGAAGAATCAACAAGCTTAGCAACACTTATAAACACTACATCGTGTCTAAGCATTTAACCAATTCATGCATTTACACTAGAGAGGTATGGTGACAACCTCCCATATTTTGGTGCCACTGCCAGGGAAGAGGCATTTATTTTTAAGTGTTTGGGAACATTTGGTTGCACATTAGCTAGTTGTTTTTTATTGTTCACTTCTTTTTGGTTTTTTTTGTTCAAAGTATGTATTGCTTGAGTTCTTGGTTTTTATCGAGAATCCTTGCAATATGGTTCTGGACTTTTGAAAAAGTGAAAAAAATTTAAAAAATTGAACGTCTCACCTTGAAGGAACTCATGATGAGAAGAGAGGTTCAACAAGAAAGGTTTTGTAGGATGTGTCATTCCAACCATCCTACTGAGTTTTGCTGTATGTTGAGAGAGGAGCACTATGAGGAGGAAAGAACCCTTGGTTTCCAAAACCAAGAATATTATGAAGAGTGCTACCAAGAGGTAGGATATGTTGGTTTTCAAGTGCAAGAAACCCAAGAATGGTATCCATACCATAATTCTTACAACCTGGAATGGAGTGGTAATCCAGATTGGTGGTATGAGAATGAGCTAGAAAACCAACAATACGAGAAAAATAGTTGGCTATCATCATCTTATACCATACCCCAAAACCAAGCCAAACAAGAAAGTTCAAGTTTGACACTTGAGGAAGTCATGAATGCAATAGCAAACTTGAACAACTTTACTAGTGAGGAACTAGACGCTTGGCTCTCCTCTAGTATTGAGGCTATTGAGGGGCATACAAGGAGTATATTAGAAGCGTTGGCCCGAATGGAAGCTCGTGATTCCAAAAATACACCATTCCAAGTCTAACTCAAGGATTCAGTGAGTGAGGTCCCCATGGGAAATGAGTTTGAGTTTGACGGGAATGAGGAGTTGGTTGTTGAGGATTAAAAAATGGAGGAAGATGTGATTGTCCTACATTCATTAGCATCGTCACCCCTACCCTTACCTAGTGAACCAACTCCACCATTTTCGAAAGTTTTGAGGGAGATAAGAAAGGAGCCAAAAGACCATCCCAAGCCTCCTAACCACCTAACTCCTTTTAAACCATCTCCACCTCCTTAAAAATTTCCTCTTGAAATTTTTACACCCCCACCTCTCTATTTTTGGATACTCATGGTGAAGGGGTTCATACCTTCACCATATGAATAACATTAGGGTCATGCCGACGACCTTAAAAATACGGAGCTTCTTGGGAGGCAACCCGAGTTTCTAAGTTAGGTTAGTACTTTTATTTTCTTGAGAAAAAAATCTGTAACCATGTCCTCAAACCCTTATCCCAAACCACAAGAATACCACAAAAATCCACCACCAAAAACCACTACCAAAACCACCATCTAGGAGTACTACTAGTTGTTTTCTTTTGTGAGTAATGATCGGGATTTTCATAGTTGTGGCTTCGTAGTGGATAGATCGAAGTTTCATATTGGGTAGAGTTGGAGAACATGGAGGAGAGAACATTCATTGAGAAGTGAGCATTGCCATCACCGGAAAGGACCTCCAAGGTCCTACTTGTGAGTATTTTTTTTCTTTCTCCCTTATTTCTTTATCTTGTCCGTTTCACATTGAGGAAAACGTGTGCTTCAAGTGTGGGGAGGTAAAGAGAAATATATCTCATTGTATTGTATTGTAGTGTGCATATGCTCTAGTTTGATTTGTTTTCTTTGAAAAAAAATGAAAAATGAAAAAAACAATTCCCGCTAAGTTGAAAACCTGAGAGGGAAACTTAGGCAAAAGTGGGAGGCCCGGATAGATTGAAACCCCGAAAGGGCGACCTATGCAAAAATGAGAGGCCAAATGGTGAGGAAAAAGGTTAGGGTGAGCATTGAAAAAAGAAAAATGCGTTAAGCTAGGATGAAAACCCGAGAGGGCTCCTAGGCAAAATGAGAGAACATGAGAGAAATTGAAAAATTTTATGCTTTTCTTGATTTTTCTATTGAGTAGCTTTTTCGGCGGAGTAATTTAGCTTGGAATTATATGTATACCTCACTTTTGTTATGGTTTGTTGGTTGTTTAGATTATCTTAGGCTTTGGGATGTGAGAGTGTGAGAGATTCTTATATCTTGGGGGTTAGGGTAGTCTAGGTATATGATGTTGGATGTTTTAGGAAAACTTTTACATGCAAGTTTACGCTTTGATCTTTGCTTGTTCTTATTTACTCGAGGACGAGTATGGTTTCAGTGTGGGGAGATTTGATGAGACGTCAAATGCATGTATTTTCCAAAATATTTAACATCTCTTTTGTCATATTTTTATTATAAGAGTTCTAGATTTAGGTAGGTTTACATGATAAAGGGTCTAGATGACCGTTTTCGGTTTTTATATCTAAATCCTTCATTTTGTAACCTATGTTTAGTCTAATGGATTTTTGTTCCTTACGAGCATCTAGATTCCATTTTGTGAGTTTCATTTGTAGCTGTCTCGTGATCCCTTTGGAATGGTTTAGTGAAGGCCACGTGCCAAAACATGGTAGAAGATAGAAGGGTCGAAGAAGGAAGGCAAAGAAGCGGATAAATTGTCACACAGAAGTTTAGATCAAGTTCTTAAAATTATCCGAGAGGAATCAGCCTACAAAGGTGGCTTCATTGGATTTTTCTTCTCGAGCACTATTAAATCGACTACAAGAACTCCCAAAATGGATCAACGGTTCACCCATGGGAAGCAAAACAAGAAGCCGTGAATTGTAGCACATTGAATGTTTTGGGCTGAAACTTCCGCCGCCCGGGAGATGCCATTTCCACCCGGGCGGGAGCCTGCTACATTGTTTTGGCTTTTCTTGACCAAATTAGACTATAAATAGCCCCCCTTCTTCCCCATATGCCTAAGCCCGACTTGGGGGCTTCAAAATCCTAGTTTTTCACCATTTTCTTCCATTTCTTCTTCTTTATTTGTAGATCTTTGTTCTATGTTATCTGTTTTGATTATCTGGCTTAGTTTTGTACTTGGAAGAAATTGATTGAGACTTCCTTTCTAATGTCTCTATCTATATATTGCTTTATCTATTGTGTATTTATTAATCTTTGAATGTGGATTGTTAATGGCATTAATGTTGTTTGAAGTTTGAGTATATGAATTGTTTGTATGATTTCTTGTTAGGGTTGGGAGAAAGTAGCTAATTTTCCTCTCTTTTAATGTGGAATCCAAGAGCATGAGTTAGAGCTTCTAAATGATGTTTATTTGTTGATAATTTCTAGATGAATGTGATGGTTTTGAACTCGTTGTCATGTTTGTTTTAGGTAGTAAATGAGATAAGTTTATGAATGTCGATTGTTCTTGACTAATCTTGAGTAAATGCATAAATTGGTTAAATGCTTAGACATGGTGTAGTGTTTATAAGTGTTGCCAAGCTTGTTGATTCTTCGTGGTTAATGCCATCAATGGGATTCGTTTCGTCGTGTTTCGACTAAGGGAGTAATTGGTGAGGTTTGAAAAGAGATGTCAAATTCACTCTTGCAAACTACTATCTAAGAAGGATAGAAGATTTATCTTCACAACAAGTAGTTAAACAATTAATAGATTGGTTCACTCGTTCTTGAAGCTTTTGTTATTTAGCATTCATGTGTTCTTAATGCTATGTTTTACTTCATTTATGCCATGTGGTGTTTGACAATAGGAAGTGTTTGTATGATTAAAGTGTTAGAGTGTTAGGAAAGTGAAAATTTCCTTAGCTCTTTGGCATGAAAATCCAAGAACATGGACTTAGAACTTCTCAAGCTTAATGTGTTGTGATTCTTGCTAGATAAGTATGTTAATGTCGATTGTTCTCATATTTATCCTATTGTTGCAATGAAAGGTTGAATCTTGAATGTGGTTTGCTCTAGGTTTAGCCTAATGAATGTTATGTTTGGTTAGATGGCTATGTATTTGGTAGAAGGCTTGTTGTTATCAAATCTATGGTCCTTCGTGTGAAATTCCGTTGATGAAATACCTCTATGGTGTGGTTTGCTTAGAGTGATTGTCAACAAGGTTTGCAAATTGTCGTTTTTTTATCTTTGCAAATTTCTATTAAGAAGGAATGAATGTTGATCTTCGAATGGGAAGTGATAACATTTCCCATAGGTAACAAATGTGATCGAATGAGTGAATGGTTCAATGATCTACATGAGGTTTGGAAGTGGATATCAATTGCCCCCAAGTACAAAGCTAAGCTAGATAATCAAAAGTCATAACATAGAACAAAGATCTACAAAGAAAGAAGAAGAAATGGAAGAAAATGGTGAAAAACTAGGGTTTTGGAGCCCCTAAGTTGGGATTAGGAAAATGGGGAAGAAGGGGGACTATTTATATTCTAATTTGGTCAAGAAAAACCAAAAACAATGCATCAGGCTCCCGCCCAGGCAGAAATGGCATTGCCCGGGCGGCGAAGGTTTCAGCCCAAAAAATTCAGATGGGCTACAATTTGCGGTTTCTTGTTTTGCTTCCCATGAGTGAACCGTTGATCCCTTTAGGGAGTTCTTGTAGTTTATTTTATAGTTCTTGAGAAGAAGAACCCAATGTCGCCACCCTTGTAGGTTGATTCTTTTTGGATTATTTTAAGAACTTTATCCAAACTTTTGGGTGACAATTCATCCGCTTCTTTGCCTTTCTGTCTTCTAGCACGTATTGGCACGTAGTCTTCACTACACCACTCCAAAGGGTTCATGAGATATCTACAAATGAAGCTCACAAAATGGAATCTATATGCTCATAAGGACCAAAAATCCATTAGGCTAAACATAGGTTACAAAATGAAGGATTTAGATATAAAAACCGAAAATGGTCATCTAAACCCCTTATCATGTAAACCTACCTAAATCTAGAAATCTTATAACAAAATGTGAAAAAAGAGATGTTAAATTCTTTGCAAAATACATGCATTTGATGTCTCATACTTCACATACCACTGGCTAATCTCAACATTTTGGAATTAGAAAGGCACGGGCATTGTGAAATGGGATGGTCTGCGCATATACTTAGCCATTTTGGAGTGAATAGGGCTTCTTGGGCGTGCGGCTTGTCGAGATTGGCATGGACCGTGCTGGGATTTGGCGTAGCTTGTGCTAGAAGCCCTTGGCGCAGGTCGTATAGCGTGGCATGGGCTGCTAGTGCTACATCTCATGCCGGCCATGAGTGGTCTTTGCCAGCCCGTTGATGCTTCGCCCGACTGATTTTCTTTGCTCTGCTATGGATGAACTGCTAGTACATTTCAAGAGTTCTTACATTCTATTTCATAGCTCTCAAGAAGAGAAATCCAATGGAACCAACCTCAAAGGCTGATACTTCTCAGATCGTTCCCAGAACTTAGAGCAACTCTCAGACGACGATCCTCCATTTCTTCCTTGGCCGTTTTGAACTTCAATGCCACCTATCTTTGGCTCCATTCTTCTACTACCATGATGTATTGTTCATGGCCTTCATCTACTACCATTCTAATGTGAATGGCCTTCAACATGTTCTACCGTCCTTGTGAACGACCTTCAATATAAAATGTAACTAAATGTACCTATGAGCGACCTACTAAGGATGATGACAAAGGAAGATCCACGTGCCCATGGATACAAGGTGTCCATTAGTACCAATTAAGTCTACAAAATGCAGGATTTAGACAAGAAAACCAAACATGGCCATCTAAACCCCTTGTCACGTAAACTCAACTAATACCATCAATTCAATATGAAAAACAAGCCAGTTATTATGCTGAATGCATTGGTTAACACACGCATAGTGAAGCACATTATACACTATAGCAAACAACTATCACTGTGTTACATAAAGTATGTGGTTTACTTTGTTTTCTAGACCTAGGTTTTGATTGTAACTTCTACACGGTAGAGATCATATGATTAGACTTAATCTTAGGGTGAAGGAAAAGGTATTGGTGGTTGTTTTTGTCCACGTTCTTGAGGTGCCTAGACGAACTTTCTATGCACTCAGGATGCGCCGAGAGTTTGAAATCATTGAAATCTACATATTCCCCACCAATAATATGTATATATATTGTTTGAAAATTTTATTTATCAGATGCGGGAAAATGTAATAAATCCCCCCCCCCCCCCTCATCCAGTTCAGAAAAGTAAATCCCCATTCTTCCTAAGATAGTTTTCACGTACTATGAAAGTTTATCACATATGCATTCAATGCATACAGACATGCAAAAATAATTATAAGAACGAATATATTTATTTTAAATGTACTAAATAGTACCGAATTTTAGGTTATTATTACCAAATGGTTTGGTAATTTATTGTCTTGGAAAGTATGCATTAACATTTTTCCTGTAGCGATAATAGATTCAGCATATTGACAACCACCATGAAGACGCTAGGATAAATATATAGATTCCTTAGAAATCAGTTTGGGATAAAAAAAGTACAGTTTAATGCAAGCCTCCCCACACTTGAACCTTACTCGCACTCGAGTAAGA
This sequence comes from Rubia yunnanensis, assembly GCA_037428765.1. Taxonomy (NCBI): domain Eukaryota; kingdom Viridiplantae; phylum Streptophyta; class Magnoliopsida; order Gentianales; family Rubiaceae; genus Rubia; species Rubia yunnanensis. The sequence goes on from CM075066.1 coordinate 28,757,713, forward strand.
AAAGATCCAAGCATACGAAGGAAATGACATATCCTCATCCTAACTATTAATCCCCCAAATCAATACCTCACAAAACTCTCAATATCACACATCCCAATGTTAAAGTCAAATGAGAAGTTTTCCACAACCCATATTCCTAAATCTCCCCAAACCATATCAACCCATCAATTCATTGATATCCCTAAAACATCTCCAAATCCTGAATTGATAATCCTAAATCTAATGATAAAAGATGAAGCCAAAAGTATGTATAAGGTTCAAAACACATTCTCAACTTTATATTAATATATCTACCTAAAAATGAAGCATATTAATGATCAAGAATTTCAAAACTTACTCCGTCTTTTCCCGCTAAATTTTCCACTCCCAAAAGGTTCTCAAAATGTGAAGCTACCCGATCGATCCGTGTGGTAACCGCAACCTTATGACTCCAACGCCGGCAAATGAGTAAACAATTAACGCTTTTCAATTTCTCTCGTTTTCTCTCATTTTTCCTATGAGCCCTTTCGGGTTTTCATCCTAGTCACACATCATGTTTCTTTGGCTCAAATCTCACCTTTTTCCGTACATTTAGCCTCTAATTTTTGCCTAGGTTTCCCTTTCGGGTTTTCGACTTATCCGGGCCCCCAATGTTGCCTACGTTGCAATCTCAGGTTTTCAACTTAGCGGGATTCTTCTTTTTATTATTTTTTTATTATTTCAGCATTTTTCACGTGTCTCCAATCCAAAAAGTAGCAAATTGATTTCCAAATGTTAGGGCTAAGAAAAGTATCAAAATCAACATTATCCAAGTATATCAAAAGAAAAACACCCTAAAACAAAAGGGAGAAAATATCCAAAACAAAAGAGTTATGCAAAAGTGTCTCCAACCCTAATCACCTCAAAATAGTAGATACCCCTTCCCATACATAGAACACTACATTACCCTCAATGTAGACAATAGGGCAAAAATGTACAAAGCAAAGTATGGAAAGGGTAAAGATGTGGTGCTCACAAAATCAATGTTGTGATGAAGAAAGGCCACCGCCAAAGTAGTGCTGCTGATACTGTGCCAGCCACTCTGTGCTTCTCTGCCTCCTCGCTCTCTGCCTCTCCACTCCCAGATCGGGGCCTGAAACACCGCCTAACTGGGACTGCAACTCATGGATGCGAGCTGACAAGTGCTAAATCTCCTCGTCCATATCAATCAAAGTCTGGGAGACAAATACATTGTGCTCCAATATCATACTGTCCTATCGGTGAAATCCATCATGCATAGTCTGCATCATCCACTCGTAGAAGTTTGGTGGAGGCTGGGAATAGTGAGGTGGAGCATTGTCCTCCTGCATGGGCTCTGTCTCCGGTAGAGGCTGTGTGGAGTGTTGCTGATGCTGTCGCTCAGAGGGAGGTAGAGTGATGTCATCACGCTGGACAGGAGCTAGCCCGAGGTCATAGAACTCATCTTGGAAATCATCTCTACATGAGGAGTCTGGTGAAATCGCCAAATCTCCTAGAGGTGTGTCAAATTCCAGCTTCGTCTTGCTCTGCTGAGGAAGTGCCATGAATGTGACCTTTCTCGTACCATACAACCAATAGAAGAGCCCCGTGGTCCGTGTGACACTGGGCATCTCAAATCTAACTAACCTCTCAATGGTGATAAGATAGGACGTCCGCCTCCCTAAGCGTGGAAATTCAGCTAGCGGAACCAATCCCAAGTACTCTGCTAAAAGGCCTATCATGACTCCAACCATGATCTTCTCCTTGGGTTTTCTTGCCACCTCTACGATTCTCTTCATCCACAATTTTACCCACAGCCCATATCCTGGCCTCTCACTCGTTAAGTGCAATAGAAAATGAATGTCATTGTCTGGCACATTCGTCAGCTCCGCGGAGCAAAGTACTGTGCCAGCCAAGAGTCGGTGCACATAACGGGGTGTAGGGTGGATAATGGCGCTACTCTTATCTTAGGAGTTCTTCGGCCTCATATTGATGACATTCCAAAAATGCATGTCATCCTCTATTGATCGCTCTGGGCATGTGGGTCCAGCCTGGTCTGTATCTCGGCGGTGTCAAATCCGAAGGCATTCTCAATCTGCGAGACAATCAATTGCCTAGATACATCATCTAAGTGAAAAGAAATGTACCTCTCCCAGGGTTGATCACCCCTCATACTGCTCATACGAATCATGGACAAGAACTCCGATGTGTACCTCCGATAAGAGGGCGCGCTCCTACTCATAAACCCTTAAATTCCCCCTTTTGCGAAGAGGCATCTCACAGGCTGAGTGAGGCCGAGAGCATCTAATGTGGGCACATCGACAAAACTAGTCTCCTTGAGTTGGCGCTTCTCCAGGGCCTCCCACCTCTCCGTATAGGACCCGGTGATCCGGGTCAAACCCATGTACCTATTCGGAGGGGGAGGTATAGGGCTCGATTCTAGAGCCAGTTTAGGAGGTGGAGGTGGAGCGGCGGTGCGCCCGCCTTGTGGGGGAGCCCTAGGTCTCTTCGTGGGGGCCATATTTAACAATCACAGCAAACAAGTCAAATGCACAGGAATATGTGTATATGCAATATTTCAAATTCATACTCAATTTTAAACTAGTTCATCATCACAAGCTGAACCAAAATTAAGTCAACTAGTTCAAGTTCTAAACACAATTGCATATACAATCCATACTCTGTCCAACAAGCCTATATTCCCAAGTCCATGTAGTTCTCACATAGTTGAAATCCATACGCTATATCTCAAAACCACGGTAGTACCCAACTATCTTAGCCACCAATAGTGTATTCACAATGTCAACATTAACGTCCCATGGCTAAACTTCCCTAAGAAAAATAACATCGCAAAGCGCAACAACAGTTTATCGAAATAACAACCATGTTGAATCAAGGGCCAACATGCCTCCTATCTAGCATAAGTCACAATCTGTTCTCAGCCACAGCAACACAAATGCATACAATTCCAACTCAAACAAGCACAACACAACCTAAACAACAACCACAAAATATGCACACAATACCCAACAAATTGAATTACAGGCACATTTATTCACCAAAATCAACCACTATCCAACAATTCAATTTCCTAAGGCATCACACATAATGTGCACAATTTTCATTAAAAAAATAGGTTAGACATTCTTCATCACAATTCAAGCTCAATAAAGGGAAGAAATGTGCCACCAATATGCGTAGGAAGAAGAAAAGAGGAAGCCTACAATCAATTCAGAATTGAATTGCTCAAAGTGACCCCAAATTTTAGGGTTTGTGTTCTTTAAATATTTGTTCGATTTGTAGGTGCAATTTGGGAAGAAAGGAAAGTGGTATGGAGTGGTTGTCGTGAGTGGTGAAGGTGGCGGCGGCGAGCGGCGGCAGCGGCGGTGAGCGGCAGTGGTGGCGGTGAGCGGCAGTGGCGGCGGTGGTGAAGAGCAGCAGTTGCGAGCGGCGGTGGCGAGCGGTGGCGCTTGTGGAGAAGATGAAATATTGTGGATGTGTTAGTGGAAAAATGGGTTTAGCCCGTATTTTTAATGCAGATTCATACGACCGTCGCGACTCGCGATGTGCTCATCCTGACTCACGATGGGTGGTCTCGAGGGGCATCAGGTTTGGTAAGACTCAAGGATGAACAATCACACCTTAAGAGCTCTAGGCTTAGAGGTCTCGAGAGGCTAGTCTAGAGAGCTGGCCTCGAGAGTGATTGACTTCAGGTTCGGCTGGAGTTGAGGCCTTGATACCTCAAGGTCTTGAGGGGGTATGTCTCGAAGAGATGGTCTCAAGATGGTGGTCTCGAGAGGCTAGTGGCCTCGAGGACTCGAGGGGCTAGTGGAGGAATGGTCTCGAGGGGTGGCTTCGAGGTCTCGAGTGGCTAGTGGAGGAATGATCTCGAGAGGCTAGTGGCTTCGAGGTTTTGAGGGGATAGTAGAGGAATAGTCTCGAGCTCGAATGGTTTTGAGGGAATGGATTCGAGGGCTAGTGGCCTCGAGGTCTCGAGGGCTTGTGTGCTCGAGGGAGTGGATTTGAGGGCTTGTGGCCTCGAGGGAATCGATTCGAGGGCTTGTGGCCTCAAGGTCTCGAGGGCTTATGGTCTTGAGGGAATGATAGACTTAAGGTTCGGCTCGAGGGTTCAGGTTTTTGAGGTCTCGAAGGGGTGGTGATGTCTCGAAGGGGTTGGCTCGAGTCGAGGCTTTGCTACCTCGAGGGCTCGAGGGGGTACACTTCGAGGGCTCTCAACGAGGCCCTCGCTAGGCCATTGCGGCTCACAAAAAGTGGATTCCGAGACTTCCATTTCAACATAATATTTTTGATACCATCGCGACTCGTGACGATGTGGTCACGATTCGCAACGAGGCCTCGCGAGGTCATTGCGACTTGCGGAAAGTACCATCGGAGGGCTGAAATTTTACCCAAAATGTATGAGCCCGTCGTGACTTGTGATGATGTGGTTGCAACTCACGACGAGGCCTCATGAGGTCATCGTAACTCGTAGAAAGTGGCTTTTGAGGGCAAAAATTTTACCCAAAATTTCTGAGCCCATCGCAACTCATGACGATGTGGTCGTGACTCGCGATGAGGCCTCGCGAGGTCATCGCAACTCGCAGAAAGTGGCATCCGAGGGATGAAATTTCACCCAAACTTACTGAGCTCGTCGTGACTCGCAACGATGTGGTCATGACTCGCGACGGGTACTAACCTGGTACTTAGAAAAAACAATTTGATTCCTTCTTTTGTCTAAGTCTTTCCTTCTTGACTCCAAGCATTTCCCCCCTTGAAAAGTCCAGTGCCTTGGCTTCAAAATTGCTACAAAATCACGGAGAAAGCAACCCGTGAAAATCATAAAGCAAAACAATGAAGCTTAATGATAAAAATTCAAAACCAAACAACATTAACACAAAGTCACGAATAGCGATCTGGATGATCAAAACCAAGTATATTTTACGTCGTCGGCACTACTTACTCCCCTTCTTGGAGCTTACTCAGAAAATGATTCGAGATGATTGGTCCTTTTTCCTCGGTCAGGGTCAAAACAATCGAAATTTGCATTTTCCCCCAACAAAACCTCCTGCAAGTAGCTTAGGATTTCTTCATGTTCCCTTAACATCTCCAACAACATACCTTTTTGTTCCATGGTGATCTCAAGCACGTAAGCATTTGGGGGTAGCTCTCCTTCTCTAAGGGATGAACAGTTGAGATCTTTCGGTGGTGGTTTGTACTCTTCCACCGAAGTCTTCTCAAGAGAATGAGGGAAAAACACCCTTACTGGCTTACCTGCGGATATATGAAAAGGGTCGGATGCTGCGTCCCCAAGAGTGCATTCGTTGTTGCTTTCTTTTAAGTTAGTACTAACAACATTTGAAATCAAATTATCACTCACAACATCATCTATGGAAACATTTACGGAACTACCATTTCTGGGTTCAATTTCATCTTTCCGTTCATCATCAATAACATGAATAGTTTGGCAAGAATGATATCTACTAGGGTGATCAGTAGAATTATTAGTGTCAAATTCTACCCTCCACCCCTTAAATTCCATGGTCAATATTCCTCTATGCACATCAATTATGGTTCTTGAAGTCTTTTGAAATGGCCTTCCCAAAAGGATAGGTTTAGAGCTACTTTCACCTCCCATCTCAAGAACATAAAAGTCAGCAGGGAATGTTAAGGAATCCACTTTCACCAGCACATCCTTCACAATACCTTTCGGGTATATGCAAGAATGATCGGCTAGTTGGATAACAACCCCTATTTTGTGCAAAGTGCCGAGATTTAGACTTTCATACAAGGAGTAAGGGATCACATTGATTGAAGCACCTAAGTCGAACATGGCCTTGTTAACACATTTTCCTCCTATCTCACAAGGGATTGCAAATATTCCCGGATCATCACATTTAGAGGGTATCTCAGTATCGAACATGGCGGAGACATATTCACTATGCACACACTTTTTCTTACTGTTCAATTGTTATTTCCTATTGATGGTACACATTTCTTTATGAAATTTAGCATACCTAGGAACTTGATTTAGAGCAGTTAAGAGTGGGATATTTACCTCGCATCTACGAAAGACTTCGTAGATGTCCTTGGTGTCCTTTTTGGTCCTCTTATCCTTTAGTGCCTCCGGAAATGGTGGTTCTAGCACATAGATAGGGATCTCCGCCCCTCTTGATTTCTTGTGAGGTGGGGATAAGGTTTTGGGGTTTGATCTCGGTCTTGGCATAGATATCTCCACCTCTGTTTCTTCTCCTTGGCTCTCCGTGGCCAACTCCTCTGCCTTCTTCTCATCATCTTCTTCGTTCTCAACCTTCCGCTCAACAACAACCCTTTCTTGGGGCTCCTTCACTTCCCTTCCACTTCTTAATGAGATTGCACTCACATTTTGTCGAGGATTAATTTCCGGTTGGGAAGGAAGTTTTCCTTTTTCACGGGCCTCTATCCTATACACCACTTGAGCTATTTGGCTCACTTGGGTTTCCAAGTTCTTGATGCTTGCTTTAGCTTAATCTTGGAATTTCTCACCTTTCTCCGCACACATGCCTAACCGGTGAATGGCTTGCATCACCTCATCCTTTGTTAGCCCCGAGCTCTCCCCTTGGTCTTGGGATTTTTCATGGAGCCTTTGGAATTTTTTGAGGTGGCCTATATTGTTGTTTAGGTGGCCGATATGGTTGAGGATTTTGGCCCCCTTGAGGGTTTCCATACCGAAGGTTCAGGTTATCATGATTTCCCGAATTGTACGGCCGATTTTGGTACCCTTGGTGGCCTTGGCCACCTTGATACCCTTGGTTGCCTTGGTATCCATGATTCCCTTGATACCCCATGGCACTCACCTCTTTGACGTAGTCTTCTTGCAAAGTAGAGCAAGTGTCTGTAGGGTGCGCCGAGTAACAAATTTCACATAGTTTAACATGTGGCGCATTTTCGTTCGTTATCATCAAAGATTTCACCATGGATGCAAGAGTCAAGACTTGATCTTCTGGCTTCCCACTATTGGAAGAGTCACTCACTAGCATTGGATTCTCCTTCTCAAATCGACCCTTGAGCTAACGTTTCGTTTTTCTTTCGATAGCTCCTCGTACAATTGCATTGCCTCGGATGAAGTTTTGTTCCCGAGGATGCCACCACAAGAACTTCTGACCAACCTTTGGTCATCATCAAGAAGGCCATTGTAGAAGTAATACACCAAATCCCCCTCCGAATAACCATGGTAAGGGCAACTTGCAAGAAGCTTCTTGAACCACTCCCAATAATTGAAGAGAGATTCTTCATGCCATTGGAGGATGTTTCTTATGTCCTTCTTCAAGGTGGCGGATCTAGAGGCTGGAAAGTATTTTACTAGAAACTTTGTTTTCATATCAAGCCAACTCTTGATGCTCTTGGGCGGTAGGTAGTGGAGCCAATCTCTTGTACCATCCCTAAGTGTGAACGGGAATGCCTTCAATTTATAAAAATATTCATCCACTCTATGGGGAACTGTACCACCACACAAGAAGTGAAATTCGGTGAGGTGTTAGTTAGCATTCTCCCCTTGCCTACCAAGGAAGACGGGTAGCATATTGATGAACCCATCTTTAGCTCAAAATGCCCATTTGGTCCAACCACGAGATACTTGATACACATCGGTTGCTGATCGAGGTTGGGAGCTATGACGTCTCAACAAAGGTTTCCCCAAGGGAATATCTCTTTGGTGGATAGGAGGATGGTGAGGTTCCACTCTTGGATGCTCATCTTCATGCTCGATTCGATGTTCTATTGCTGAAGATGTATCCGCAAAATGGTCACTAGGAGGGGGTGTTAACACTTTCCAAAGAAAGCCTCCTAGGCCATCTCAAATTCAACTCCAACTCGGGGTCGTAGTGTAGGGGTTCTTGTGAAGAGGATCGCATGCAAACCATACACCAAGAACTCGAACAATACGTCTCCAAGCTAAATGAAAATGGAAAATCAACTAAGAAATCAAAATAAAAACCAAACTAACAAATATTTACAAATAGCATATAATCACACATAATATGCACAATCACTTAAAAATAAATGCCTCGTCCACGAGAAGAGTGATCTTTTCAAGTGTTTAAATATATATAGGAGAAGACATACTAGACATTTACTTACATATATATATATATATATATAAGAAAGTAAACAAAGGGGAGGGGGGGTTGGTTGGTTTGATCCTAAATTATGAAATTGAAATACAACAACTAGCAAAGCAAGAGAACTATGCTCATGCAATACAACTAATGATATGAAGTAAATGATAATTAACGGAGCCTTGGGGGCAATCAATTTCTACTTCCAAAATTCATATAGCTCATTGATTCATTCGCTCATTCAATTACATTTAGTGTCTATAGGGAATGTATCATTTCTCATTCAAAGATCAACATCCGTTCCTCCTTAAGAGTAATTTTCAAAGACAAACAACGACCATTTGTAAACCTTATTGATGATCACCCTAGACAAACAACATCATAGGGATGTTTCATCAATGGCATTTCAGCCAAAGGACCATAGGTTTGGTAATAACAAGCCTTCTACCAAAGACATAGTCATTGAACCAAACAAAGCATTCATTAGATTAAACTAAGAACAAACAACATTTAAGGTTCAACCTTTCTTTGCATCTATGTGACAAATATGAGAACAAACCACATTAACATACTCATCTAGCAAGGATTACCACACATTATACACAAGAAGTTCTAAATCCATGCTCTTGGATTTCCGTATCAAATGAGTTAAGAAATTTGCAACTTTCCTAACACCCTAACATTTCAATCTTACAAACATTTCATATACTCAAACAACCCATGGTATAAATGAGATAAAAACAGTACCAAAAATGGAGAAGATGAAGAATGAGAATGAGAGGAAAGAGAATGCTATTTATAGTACAAAGAAGATAAGGTGAAATTCTGGCCACCCGTTGGTCGCGACTCGCGATGGGCTCGTTGCGAATTGCGACGGTCTTGCGACGAACCCATCGCGACTCACGACGGGTGCCAGAATTTTGCATTGTGTCATTTTCTTCTTCTTGTGGTATATAATCATCTTCATAGCAATTCCTCTCAATTTTCAAGTCTTCAATGGCTACAAAAATGGTCTTCAATGGCCTCCGGTCTTCATGTCTTCGAAGCAAGTCGTCAAAAGTCTTTGAAAGTGTGATCTTCAATGGCCTCCGGTCTTCATTGCCTCTGTGTTCTTCCCTTGTCAAGAAAAATCCACTTTGAAGAGGTAAAAGAGCTTAAAGTTTCCCTTACCCCTCCTAAGAGAATTTCAAGGTAAAACAGAAGCTTTCGATAATAAAAGAGCACAAAAATGACCCAAAATAATACTAAATTATGCATATAAAATGGACACATCAGGCTCTACGTAATTCCATTTCCATTTTTTACTTTAATAATTTTCACACAATATGCATGTTTATCCTATGCACAAGAACACAAACATGCAAGCACAACTAACAAAAACATAAATCAACCGAAAAACTTTAAAGAGTTATAGGTTAACTATATTGAATGGTTTCATGATGACTTTTATCATTGATCTTGAAAAGATAACAATCTAACTTTGAACCACATAACAATCTTGCAGCAGAGAGTGGATTAGCCCCATAGCCATCATTATCCGAGTTATCAGAGTGTTCTGCTTTTTTCTACAATACAAGCCTAGAACCTTGTGACCAGATATATTGGTTTCTGGCTTAAAAGCATGGTTCTTATGGACAAATCAACATTCGGAGTTTTTACGTGTAGCATATTATTTGGATTTGGGACATTATGAAATGCACAATAAGGAACCCATTTTGTTGTCTGAACACTATCTCTCTCTGAACAGTGTTGTTCTATGAGATATCTAGCTTGCAAAACACACATGGCATGATAGGAAGTGGAACACTTGCAACACTTCCTGCACGACCCATGAATTTTCTTGCAATAAACACATGTTAACTACATTCCCAATTATGAAACAACATTAAAAAATTGTGAATCTTAGAAAATTAATTATAATGTGAAATTAACAATATTGGTTGAAAGAATCTGCTTAAAACTATAATAATCATATTATCATTATAATGCATCAATTATTACAATTTTTTCAAAGATATGTACCATTTTAAACTCATTCGTTTATGGAAAAATAAAGATTAATGATATTATAATTATTAAGTGCGTATATTGATGAAAATAGTATCAAAATTTTAATGTACACTTTTACTTTGATTTTTTCTCACGCAATATGCACCTTTATGCTATGCACAAGAATACAAACCGCACACAAAACTAACATAAAAATAAATTAACCGTAAAACATTGCTAACTTCTTGGTTAACTGTACTAAATGGTTTGATGATGACTTTTATCGCTAATCTTGAAAATATAACAATAGTTCTCCTATAATGATAGTGTGTTCCCCTAAGATCTGCAATACTATTTCTGACTAGATCACCATGATACTACATAACCATTTCACCCTCCTAAACACTTCTTCATGCAAAGAGGCCTGATTAATGTACTTTGGATTTACCAAAGCATATGTTGTTCGTCTTGATCCTCTATAAATGTTCCATTATTTATTTGAAAGAAGAAATGGTAAAATTTTCAACACCATTGAAGTAAGTTATGCAATCTATCTCAGTTATTGAGTGATGATGTAGCCCTATCACCCAGTGAAACATAGTTTCCTGTATAACGTTCTTAAGGTTGGATATTCTTTAAATATTTCATCTCGCAGTAAGGAGTGGATAGGTATAATTTCTATCATTATCCGAATTACTAGAGTGTTCAATATATTTAATGATGCAAGCCTAGAAACTCGCGGCCACTGATCTTGGTATTTTTTAACGATACAAGCCTAGAACCTCGTGACCACTGATCTTGGTTCTGGCTTGGAAGCATTATTCTTGTGGACAAATCACCATTAAGAGTTTTCACGTGTTACACATTATCTGGATTTTGGGAAAAATTAAACGCACAATAAGGAACTCATTTTGTTGTTTGAACACTATCTCCCTTGAGCAATCCAATTTCATGAGGTATCTAGCTTGTTGAGCACACATGGAATGATAGGAATTGGGATACTTGCAACATTGCCCGCACAACCCATTAACTTACTTGCACGTAATACATGTTAATTAAAATCCCACTTATGAAACAACATAAACAAAATTGTGAATATTGAATAATTAATTATATTATGAAATAAATTATTTGTTTCCTTGATCCCATGTTGATTAAATTCCATTCATGACAAAAAAGAAATGAATCTTTAATTGCTAAGAAATATAATATTTGTTTTAAAAATTTACGATCTGATTAAAGATATCTATGAAGACAATGGATTGTTTCTTATAACAATTCGAGAAATAGGGTATCCGTCACTTTGATACTAGATTTCTAATTTTTTTTCTCTACAACCAGTATCACATTTCCATTCAGGAAGACGGTGTTTCTTGGTGCTACATGAAATACAATTCATTGAACTATTTGTGGAGATGAAAAATGCATCTCTTCTACACTATAGCAAACAACGATTAATGTTCCTAAGGTAGGTGGTTCACATTTTTCCCCAGACCTAGTTTTTTATTGTAAGTTCTCCGCAATGGACATCCCATTATTCGACTTAGTCTTACAGTGAATGCGAAGGTACTAGAGGTTATTTTTATCCATGTTCTTGGGGTGCTTGGGCGAACTTTCTATGCACTCGGCATGCACCGAGAGTTTGATACCATTGAACAATACATATTTCCCACCAATAATATGTATATATATTATTTGAACATTTTATTTATTCTGATTCAGGAGGATGTATTTAACCCCTCCTCCTCCCCCCTCTTTTTCAATTTCATCTATATTCTGAAGAGTGAATCTCGATTCTTGCTAAGATAATTTTCACGCATTATGCACGTTTATCACATGTCACGATGACCATGTCGTGACTTGCGAAAAGATGATGTTGGGAGTTCATTTTTTCTCCCATGTTCATCGCAACTTGAAACGTATCCGTTGCGACTCGCGACGACAGGGTATCCCAGCACTTAGAAAGATTTTTTTGTTTCTTACCAACTTTCCAAGCTTTCTTCCTTGCTCATGGATCTCATTCCTTCATTTCCACCATATCAATGCACTTCCCTTTGCTACAAAATTATAGAAAAACACACCGTAAAAAGAATAAGACAAAATAACAAAAACCAAACAACAAAAACAAAACAAAGGCCGGATTTATTTACATCATTTGCACGACAAAGCTCCGTATATTTAAGGTATCGGCACAACCCTAAGGTTATCCATATGGTGAAGCCTTGAACCCCTTCACCATGAGTAGCCAAAAGTAGAGAGGTGGGGGTACAAAACTTTCAAAAGGAAAGTTTTGTTGAGGTGGAGATAGTTTAAAGGGAGTTGGGTGGTTAGGAGGCTTGGGGTAGTATTTTGGCTCCTCTCTTGTCTCCCTCAAAACTTCCAAAAATGGTGGAGTTGGTTCACTAGGTGGGAGAAGGGGTGATGATGCTAATAAATGTAGCACCATCACCTCTTCCTCCATTTTTTCATCATCAACAACCAACTCCTCATCCCCTTTGAACTCAAGTTCATTTCCCATGGTGACCTCACTCACCAAATCCTCGATTTTGATTTGGGATGTTGTATTTTCAAAATCACGAGCTTCCATTTGGGCCAACACTTCTAACATACTCCTCACATGCCCCTCAATAGCCTCAAAACTAGAGGTGAGTTGGGTGTCCGGTTCTTCACTAGTAAAGTTGTTCAAGTTTGCTATTGTATTCATGGCTTCCTCACGTGTCAAACTTGAACTTACTTGTTGGGCTTGGTTTTGGGGTATAGTATGAGGTGGTGATGGCCAACTATTTTGCTCGTATTATTGGTTTTCCAGCTTATTCTCATACCACCAATCTGTATTACCACTTCATTCCAGATTGTAATAATTGTGGTATGGATACCATTCGTGAGCTTCTTGCCCTTGAAAACCAACATCTCCTACCTCTTGGTAGCACTCTTCATAATACCCTTGGTTTTGGAAACCAAGGGTTCTTTCCCCCTCATAGTGCTCTTCCCACAACAAATAGCAAGACTCGATAGGATGGTTGGAATGACACATCCTACAAAACTTTGCTTTTTGAGCCTCTCTTCTCATCATGAGTTCCCTCAAGGTGAGATGCTCCATTATTTTTAAAAATTTTTTTCAAAAGTCCAAAATCATATTGCAAGAATTCTCGATAAATATTTACCAAGAACTCAAGAAATACCTACTCCAAAAAAACAACCACTAAGGAGTGGAAAATGAAAACAACTAGAAAATATGCAACAAAATATGCCCAACACTTAAATATAAATGCCTCTTCCCCAGCAGCGGAGCCAAAATTTGGGAGGTCGTCATCGTACCTCTCAAAGTTAATATTTATAAGCCTTAAATGCTTACTAACTATAACTAAGTACATAGTGGCAAATCAGGGTCGTCCACGAAGAAGAGGAATTTTCCTAAGCATTTAAACATAAAAGGTTGATGTTATGCTAGAAATAGATGCATATACACATATAAAAGTGAGTAAATGGGGGGGGGGGTTTGTTGGTTGGTTTTCCTAAGTTATGAAAGTTAAAAGATAAGATAACTAGCAAAGTCAAGTAACTATGCTAATCATCAAGAAAACTAATAAAAAGGGTTAAAAACTACAAAAGACAAAGCCTTGGGGGAAATTAACATCCACTTCCAAACCAAATGTAAATCATTAAACCATTCAATCATTCTATCACATTTGTTACCTATAGGGAATGTTATCACTTCTCATTCGAAGATCAACATTCATTCCTTCTTAGTTGTAATTTGCAAAGACAAACAATGACCATTTGCTAACCTCGTTGACAATCACTCTAGGCAAACAACACCATAGAGGTATTTCATCAATGGAATTATACACAAAGGACCATAGATTTGATAACAACAAGCCTGCTACCAAAGACATAGTCATTTAACCAAACATAGCATTCATTAGGCAAAACCTAGAACAAACCACAATCAAGGTTCAACCTTTCATTGCATATATAGGATAAATATGAGAACAATCCACATTAACATACTTATCTAGCAAGAGTCACAACACATTATGCACAAAAAGTTCTAAGTTTATGTTCTTAGATTTTCATGCAAAGGAGCTAAATAATTCGTCACTTTCCTAACTCCCGGAACAGTGTTGTTCCACAAGATATCTAGCATGTCAAGCACACAAGGCATGATAAGAAGTGGAACACTTGCAACACGGATTGCACGGGCCATGAACTAGCTTGCACAAAATACTTGTTAGCTAAATTCACAATCATGAAACAACAATAACAAAATTGTTAATCATGGAAATTAATTATAATATGAAATCAATTATTTCTTTTTCTCATACCTTGCATGTTAACATCCTTTTATGAAAAAGTTAAAATGAATTTGTGGTGGTTGAGAATTATAACATTTGTTTTAAAATTTATGAAATAATTAAGTATAGCTATTAAGACAATTAATTGTGCCTTATAATAGTTCTAGAAATGGTGTATCCATCAGTTTTACACTATATTTTCACTTTTTGTTTCCCTCTACAACCAGTATGACATTCTCATTTTGCAAGTGTGTGTTTCTTTAGGCCACATGAACCATATTTGCATTGAACTAGGTGCATAGATAAAGATTACATTCCTTCTACACCATAGTAAACAATTATCATTTTGCTACTTAATGTAGCTGATTGACTTTATTTGCCAGACCTAGGTTTTGATTATTACTTCTCCGCGGGGGACATCCTATGATTAGACTCGGTCTTACAGTGAAGGAAAAGGTACCAGAGGTTCTTTTTGTACATGTTCTTGAGGTGCCTAGACAAAATTTCTATGCACACAACATGCACCGAGAGTTTGATACCATTGAACTATAAATATTTCCCATCAATAATATGTATATATCATTTAAAAATTTTATTTATTGATGCACGAGGATGTAATTAACCACCCTCCCCCACCCCACACTTCTCCCCCAAGTTCATCCTTCCAAAGAGTTTATCACCATTCTTACTAATATATTTTTCACGCGCTATGCATGTTTATCCCATGCACGAGCAATGTCACCAAAAAACCTTAAGAATGAACATATTTAAAATATATACTAAATAGTACCAACTTTGAGGTTAGTTTTACCAAATGGCTTAGTTAGTTATTGTTTTGGGAAGTATGCATAAACATTTTTCCTGTAGAGATAATACATTCATCATTATGGCAACCACCATGAAGATGCCAGGATAAATATGTAGATTCCTTATAAATTAGTTTGGGATAAAACATTGTAAAGTTTAAGTTGTGGGTTATGAAATCAGAATTATTGGTTGAAATAATCCACTTTAAACTATATATATATAAATAGTATCATCACAATGTAGCCCTTATTACGATTGTTTTAAAAATTTGTACAATTTTATTCTAATCTTTCATGGAAAAATAAAGGTTAATGCTATTGCAAAAATTAAGTACGTATATTGAATAGAATATTATCAAAATTTTGAATTTGAAATTGAATTTCCATTTCCATTTTATATTTTATTAATTTGCACGTAATATGCACGTTTATCCTATACACCAAAACACAAACATGCATGCAAAACTAACATAAAAATAAATCAACTGAAAAACATTAAAGTCTTCTAGTTAACTATATTGAATGGTTTATTGATGACTTTTATCACTTATCTTCAAAAGATAACAATCTGGCTTTGAACATCATAACAATCTTGCAACGGAGAGTGGATCAGCCTCATAGCCATCATTATCCCAATTATCAGAGTGTTATGCTATTTTCTATGATACAAGCTTAGAACCTCGTGACGTTCGGGCTTAGAAGCATGGTTCTTGTGGACAAATCACCATTCAGAGTTTTTACATGTAACACATGAATTGGATTAGGGGCACTATGAAAAGAAAAATAAGGAACCCATTTTTGTCTAAACACTATCTTTGTCTGAACAATGTTGTTCCATGAGATATCTAGCTTGCAAAGCACACATGGCATGACAGGAAGTAAAACACTTGCAACACTTCTTGCACAACCCATGAACTTGCCTGCATAAAACATATGTTAACTATATTCAAAATTCTAAAACAACATTAACAAAACCGTGAATGTTGGAAATTAATTATAATATGAAATAAATTATTTCTTTCTCTTATCCCCTTCATATTAAAATCCTTTGATGAAAAAGTTAAAATGAATTTGTGGAGGTTAAGAATTATAACATTTGTTTTTAAAATTTATAAAATAATTTAGGATAGCTATTTAGCCAATGAATTGTGCCTTATAACAATTCCAGAAATAGTGTATCCATCACTTTAACACTAGATTTTCACTTTTTTTCACTTCAACCAGTATGACGTTCCCATTCTGCAAAAGTGTGTTTCTTTGGGAAACATGAACAACAATTCCATTGAACTAGGTGCAGAGTTGAAAGTTACATTCCTTCTACACCATTGTAAACAAGTATCATTGTGCTAAGTAATGTAGGTGGTTCAGTTTGTTTGTCATACCTAGATTTTAATTGTATCCTATGATTAGACTTAGTCCTACAGTGAAGGAAAATGTACTAGAGGTTCTTTTTGTCCATGTTTTTGAGGTGCTTAGACGAAATTTTTATGCACTCGACATGCACAGAGAGTTTGATACCATTGAACTGTACATATTTCACACAATAATATGTATATATATTATTTGAAAATTTTATTTATCTGATGTAGGAGGATGTAATCAACACCCCCCCCCCTCTCAATTTCATTCTTCCAAAGAGTAAATCCCCATTCTTGCTAATATATTTTTCATGCACTGTATACGTTTATCACATACACGTGCAATGATGACTCCCATACCAAAAAAATTATAAGAATGAACATATTTATAATATATACTAGACTAATTTATTTTTTTGGTCCCTAACATAGAATCCTAAACATCTTTTGGTTCCCGAGACCAAAACCACATCCTTTTAATACCCTACAAATTCAAAACGGTTTGTTTGACTCCCAAATCAGTTTTCAAGGTGGTTTTAGAGACCAAAAGAAGATATAAGATCAGATGTTAGGGACCAAAATAACAAATATAGTCTATATGAAAACCACCCGGAATCTGATTTGGAGACCAAACAAATCGTTTTGAACTTGTTAAGTAACCAAGGGACGTGGTATTGGTTTCGGAGACCAAAATATGGTAATAGGTCATATGTTAGAGACTAAAAAAACAATTTAATCTATATACTAAGTAGCACCCAATTTGAGGTTAATTTTACCTAATGGTTTAGTTAATTATTATTTTAAGAAATTTTCTTAAACATTTTCCCTGTAGAATGTACAAATCCATCATTATGGAAACTGTTGGAAAATGATGGTTAAAAGGTTGAAATTCGTCAACTTTTTGGGCTTTGTTTGAGTGGGACCCAAACGGATTTTGGGTCGGTGGATGCCATTTTTGGGTTCTCCTCCACTAGTACTATAAAATTGACTATTTAAACTCTCAAAATGGATCAAGGGTGAATGAGATATGAATGTTTGAAATATCACCCTTGAAAGAGGAAAAAAATGGGCAAAAATTGGCCCGGGTAATTTTCTCTGGACTGTCCAAAATGCGTATGGACCGCATGGAAGTCTCTGGAAGGCCCAACCGCATAGTATATATGGAATTGCTTGTGTGTAATTCTTAAGAGATAAGAACAAAATACTTCCATATTCTATGAGATATCTTGTCTTAAATAAATATGCGATTTACCATGTTTAATACGATGAAGAATATTTGTGCAAACATTTCTTCCTTTTCCTACAGATTTGATTCGAGTATTCATGGAATGTCTCGGATTTGATGAGTTGGTGATTGGAGAATATTCTTCTCTAATTACAGAAAATCAGAATATCACGTTTCCATGATTATGGTCTCTTAGAGTAGTATAAATAGAGCCTCTAAGTTAGTTAGAAAAGTTTACACCATTCTCAAGTTCCTCATTTATTCTAAATTTGAGTCTCGCTTCTGTCTTTCTCTGTCGGTGATAGTCCTTCGGGCATTGCTTGAATCCTAGGTAACTCTTAAATGTTAATTATTACCTGCGATGGTTTTATCCTAGGGAACGATGTCCACGACGGGACTCATTCGTTTCAGGGGCAGCGAGTGTTACTCGTGACTCCATCACTTTGTGATTAATTGAAACATGATTTATACTTTAATTATTTGTAATTTAAACTTTTCGATTGTATGCTTGAATAATTAATAAAAGTTTATTATTCTTGCATATGTTAATTGCTCATTCAATTTTTATTATTTAATTGTTTGCATGATATAATCAATATATGTCCAACAGTCTTGAAACGAATGAAATTTGTTTAATTATATTGATTCGAAAGATTGCAAACCGAATTTGCAAACAAATAATGCTGAATGGCAATTGTGTGGCATATGAATTTGTGCATGCTGAATTTTGTGGTTTATACATTCCACATTCTGATATGCATGCGAATATTTTTTTTAATGAAAACACCCGTGGGTAGGGGATATATATTCAGGTTCCCCATACCTTGTAACCAGATTAAGAACGTTAGTACAAACATAGTGTATGTTTCCCTGAAACCCCTTGAGGCAACCTGGTTACCTCCAAAAGTCCTAGCTATCTATACAAGGGTGTATGATCAACTATACACAAGTGACGTGATCTGTAAAGAAGTTGCGATCCAGAGGAAAGAATCTTCACCCCTCGTGTTAATATTTCCTTTGGCCAGGCAACTTCAAAGACAGATAGTCATTGCTAAGCATAATGAATTCTGCAGCCAAAAAGTAAAAATGGAAATTGGAGTTGCACTAGCTGGTAGCCTGTGATGGAGTCCCATAGGGCATATATGAGCTGAAGGAACAGCAACTCCATTGGGTACTAGTAAGAGTAATCCATGCGCAGTACTGATCTCCAATAGTGTAATATCCAAGTGTCCTCCAGCCAAAAGGTAGACCAGGAGAGTGCTAATCTTTGAGGTTCCAGATCTCCTCATGAATGCTTGTTTTAAGTCCGGAGTAACTTTCCAATCTGCAGCAAGAAAATGTATTAGCAGTATCAATCCTTAGGCAATGGATGCATTCTAATATGCGGTGTTTGGAGCTTATCCAATGAAATCAGTCCCTTGATATGCTGAGTTATATTCTGCAGGCTCACGCTCTGAATCGAGCTAAAGTGAGCTTTGGCAATGGCATTTGCCACTGCATTGCTTTGATAAAGTGAGCTAAAGTGAGCTAAAGTGAGCTTTGATATGCATGAAAATAGTTAATACTATGCATATGGTTAAATTGCATGCGTAATTTGTGCAATTTGTTTATCAATATTGCAACTTCCATTGCATATTGCATGCTAGATACTGACATTGCATGCTTAATCTGTGCGGAAACGTTATTTTGGAAATTTATTGGATTTATTTTTAAATAAGAACACCCGAAGGTGGGGGAGATATGTATTAGGTTCCCCAAACCTTTGCATAACAAATGTAGTAATGACATCGGGTAAGAAACCAGTTTATCAAGAGCAGTGGAGCAACATGGTTGCCCCCAAAAGTCCTAAAAGCTATCAATATATAAAGGGTGTATGAACAGATTGAAGTTGCGATCCAAAGGAGAGAATCTCCACCCCTTGTGTTAATTCTCTCCTTTGGCCAGGCAACTTCAAAGATACTGTAGTCTAGAAATTGAGACTGTACTGTTCCAAGTCGAAGAAGTTTGACCAGTATTTAGTATTGCCAACACAGAGGTCAGTATTTGCAGCAGCGAGAAGAGTCCTTTGATGGAAATTTATTGGATTATGGTTGCTTACAACAAAATCATATTGAGCAATTTGTTATGTATAATTATTTAAAATATTATACTACGATATTTGATGTGTACTTATATTTAATGATGAACGATTTTTTGTATGTACACATTAGTGAATCCGAGTATACACGGTTGTATCTGTTGAAAGAAAAACTAGGCATGGAGATACAACAGGATTTGCTTGACAACCTGAAAGAGTCAAGAATTGTAACCACAATTTTGCAAACTATGGTACGTATACACGTTAATTAAAGTGAATCATGGCATATGCTATATATACATATATTGCTTGGATTATATTTGATAACCATTTGCATGAATCTAGACGTGAACAAGACTTTGTTACAAAGAGTGTTATGTGAATAATATGTGCACATATATGTCCAGTACACCAAGGCTATTGAATTTGATAGTGAATGGATTTGGTTGATTATGTGGAAAACTTAGTTGAGCATGTATGTTAAATTACATGGCGTAATTATGGAAATATGTTAATTCCGTGATATTCATGCTTATGAGATTAAATGTTGATATGGTAATAAATCATATTTGATTCTTTGCATGAATAGCTTAAAGTTAAAAAAAATGTCATGAGTTTGGAATATTGAATCAAGCAATACTATTCCTTTAAATTATGAAATTACATGAAAGTAGTGCATGTGTGTTGAAAATTATGAGACATTTAAATTTCCTAAGCCCTCAAATGTTATAGTATTTGTTTAAATACTTAATCAAATGTTGAAATACCTATTTTTCATGGTATAGTAATTTGGTTGTGTAGGCTGCTCGTGTTGGTTAAAAGATTTTAAACCACATTTTGTGTGAGAATGTGCTGCTAGTGATTCATGACTTTTATATGCTTGGTCTGAGAATCGCTTGCGATAAAATGGTAAAATTCATTAGCACTTAAACATGACATTTCTCGGCAAGAGTGTAATATATTAGTGCAAGAATGAAGTATGTGACATTGGGTTATTTGATCCATGATGTATTCTCGTTCATTTAGGGACTTGATTTAGTTGCATATACAAAAATTTTAGATCTATGTTGTGTCTAAAATTGGGTTATGCTTTTATATGCTATGATTATATTAATTGTTTGGGAAAGTGCCTTTTGATGCAATGAAATATTTGATAAGACTATTCTTGATAATTTGCTATCTTGATTGATCGCTTACAAGCATATGGCTCACGAGTGACAATTGTTAGATTGCACAGATAGAGCATATGGGCTCGAAGTTCAACATATTGTGGTTATTTTGTATGACCTGAAAAATGTGAACGTGAAGACATTAGTTTACGACTATGTATAGGGTATTGGTTCTTGTGAACCATGGTATAAACCCTAAAACATGAGTTATCATGACTATGTTAAAAACCTTTGATTATTTGTAATCAAAGAATTGAAGGGAAAAACTCAAGAATTTGGTTGGGAAAACTAAGAATCCTGAGAATGGGAATCCCGAGACTTTTAGGTTAAATCTCTTGATTTATGGTTGAAAAATCTAAGAATCATGAGATATGGAATCCCAAGACATTTGGTCAATTCTCTAGATTTTTGGTTGGAAAGCCTTAGAATTCTGAGATGAGGAATCCTAATACATTTGGTCTAGGAACCTCAAGACATGAGGTTTTGAGAAACTTAACACGTGTGGGGGATATTTAATAAAACCAGCCCAATGTGGGGGGTAGACGAAAACCTAAAAATTCAACGACCATATGAATTTTGATAGGTACTTGAGATGAAAATTCTCCACGAGAGACTTGAATCGAGTTGTTCAATTCTGGAAGAATTTAACTCGAATCAAAAGGGTAAACTCGAAATTAAGTCGAGCAGTGCACTCAAACTTGAGTTGAGCAATGGACTTGAATGTGTTTCGAGCATAAAGGCACTCAAGTTTGATTTGAGTAGTTTGAAAGTAAAGTACAGTTGTACTGAAACTTGGCTTTAAAATTGGCATGAAAGTGTGTGGAGTTGGCAAACTTACACTGCACCCTAGTGAGAGATAATCGAATCCTTGATTGATTTATACTACATCGGTTGTGGTATTGGTCATGCGAGAAAGAACGATTAATTGAGATCGGGAAGTTTTGTTATCTCTAATCACAAGGTAGTTGAAGGAATAAGAGAGACTTTCACGATAAAAGCTCAATACATGAAGGTGTTTTGATTGTTGAAAGGATCTAGCCCTAAAAGAAATTTCATGGATAAGAACCTAGTGTTTGATTCATTATTGAACACACAGACTTTTAGTAAGTTGAGTTTGTATATTAACGAAACCACTTACGTGATTCACAGAAAACATGTGAGGTTATCAGTGACCATGATATGAATACATAGAATCCTTTGGGGAATGTGATTCACAATGTAGACATTTGCAAGGTCATATGGTGATTGGAGGAAATTTCTAGAAATGATCAAGCGATGCGGGGGAGCCTTTAAGTTGGCTGGCAATCTTTTAAATAAGATACCCCAAGAAGGAGGAAATTAAAGCTCCTCATAGAGCCATCCTAAAAGTTCTTTCGAATGTGGGGGTTGGCGTATTGCGAATGTAGTAAAAGGAATACTTAAACATTATCTTTACTAGATATACACAATGTTGATGTGCTATCAATTTCTTGAAATTCACAAGAAATATTATACAGAAACTAGAAATATATCTTGATGGAAAGTGTATTTTGTGGAAGTTTCTGTTAAAGAACCTGATATATCTTAAAGGGACTTAAGAGTCAATAGATGGAATCATTAAGGATCAGGGATAAACCAACGAAGGAAACAAAATTCCATGAAATGACGGTTGTGGAAAGTGGTGATCAATGGAGAGATTGATCTACCATGAGTGCAAATCACTAGAGTACTAGTAGATTTGAAAAATTAGTAAGTATATTTGTTTACTTGATGGGTGTTCTCTAGACGTGAGAATGATTCCAAGGGTGATGGTACTTGCTATCAAGGCTTTGTGAAAGCGAGAAGTACATCTAATGGACCTAAATGGTTACTTGGAGATTTAGATATCAAAATCTGAATAGAGCAAAAATGAAAAGCTCAATGCTCCTAAATGACCCATCATGTGACCAAACTAATTGTTGTTTAGCCAGTGATTTAAATCAATGAGTTTGATGAAGGTAGATACGCTAAGAGACACGAAAAATGACCATGTCATTTATGTCTTTGAATTGATGGTTTTCTCATTGATAGTAAAATTGATACAATGATTGAGTTTCTTAGAGATATGTCGTATTCAATGGAATAACTCTAAACATTATGAGTTACCTTTTTGTAAAGGTGAGGTGTCTCTTAAGAAGAGAACTCAAGAGTCATTAATAGTTTGTTGTACTTATTAAAGTGCACATTAGACAATTCTTATAATGGATAGTAAGATGATACTCGAGTGATCCAGAAATGATCACTGGAAACAAGCTGTGTGTGAGACTCATGGATATGGCTTGATTTGTGTAGAGAAATAGTTCTCTCTTGCTAGATTCATAGAGGAATCCAAGTCCATCGTGTTGGGAAAAACAATTGGGAAAGATATACCCTAGGATGACCAAAGCACTTTTATGCATATTGGTGTAGCATAAAGCCTGTAGCGTAAAGCCATATCGATGATGGTGTGTCGCGACATAGACACTTTACCATTGGACGACTACTCTCTACAAGAATTATCGATGTTAACTACGTAAGGTCAATACGATAAGAGTTGTTATTCACTGACGAAAGGATTGAATCGATTTCTTGACGAAGAAATTGAATCGAGAGTTAGTTGAGAACTCATCAAAAGGAATATGACTAAGTCCAATAAATGGTGGGTTACGTACATGGACACTCAACCTATGTGACTGGAGATCCCAAGATATAGGTTCAAAGGGACAACTAAACTGCAAAGACCCATCGCGATCACTGTGGGGGTTTCATACCTCCTGTCTTATTCCTATGATGAAGAAACAGTGATGTGAATGGAGGTTAAGTATTAAATTGCTTTTTAATGATTCAAGGCATCGAGTATGTAGTACTTGAAAGAGCGCAATAATTTATGGTACTGCTCTTACGCCAAGAATCACATATGTAAGCGAGAAGTGTGGCTACTTCGAAAGGGAATTGTTGGGACGCAATTCTTTAGAAACCTTACAGAACTAGGCGTGTGCCATAGCCTGATTAATGGACACAACCGAGGAAAGGGCAAGGGCTAGGAAAGATGTCTGTGGGAAGTGCATTGTCATTCACACAAGCGGTAGGGGAAGCTCAAGGACATCCCATCTACTTCCTAACTTGTAGGCTAAATGTACTCTCTCAAGGGAAAGTTCAAAAAGTGAAACCTACTTATCCTATGTAGCATCTATGCCGTCGAAATGAATCTATCACTAACTCAAACTCTGTGTCTGACGTGATTGTTCTGATTCCTACATCAATATCTATTCATGTGGGGGATTGTTAGAAAATGATTGTTAAAAGGTTAAAATTCATCAACTTTTTGGGCTTCGTTTGAGTGGGACCCAAATGGATTTTGGGTCGGTGGATGCCATTTTTGGGTTCTCCTCCACTAGTACTATAAAATTAACTATTTAAACTCTCAAAACGGATCAAGGGTGAATGAGATATGAATGTTTGAAATATCACCCTTGAAAGAGGAAAAAATGGGCAAAAATTGGCCCGGGTAATTTTCTCTGGACTGTCCAAAACGCGTATGGACCGCATGGAAGTCTCTGGAAGGCCCAACCGCATAGTATATATGGAATTGCTTGTGTGTAATCCTTAAGAGATAAGAACAAAATACTTCAATATTCTGTGAGATATCTTGTCTTAAATAAATATGTGGTTTACCATGTTTAATTCGATGAAGAATATTTGTGAAAATATTTCTTCCTTTTCCAGCAGATTTGATTCGAGTATTCATGGAATGTCTCGGATTTGATAAGTTGGTGATTGGAGAATATTATTCTCTAATTACATAAAATCAGAATATCATGTTTCCATGATTAGGGTCTCTTAGAGTAGTATAAATAGAGCCTTTAAGTCAGTCAGAAAAGTTTACACCATTCTCAAGTTCCTCATTTATTCTAAACATGAGTCTCATTTCTGTCTTTCTCTGTTGGTGATAGTCCTTCGGGCCTTGCGTGAATCCCAGGTAACTCTTAAATGTTAATTGTTACATGCGATGGTTTTATCCTAGGGAACGATGTCCATGACGGGACTCATTCGTTTCAAGGGCAGCGAGTATTACTCGTGACTCCATCACTTTGTGATTACTTGAAACATAATTTATACTTTGATTATTTGTAATTTAAGCTTTTCGATTGTATGCTTGAATAATTAATAAAAGTTTATTATTCTTGCATATGTTAATTGCTTATTCAATTTTTGTTATTTAATTTTTCGCATGATATAATCAATATATGTCTAACATAAACCAGTATGAAGACGCCGGATAAATATATAGATTACTTAGAAATCAGTTTAAGATAAGAAATAGTAAAGTTTAATTTGTGAATTATGAAATAAACATTATTAATTGAAATAATCCACTTAAAACTATAAGAAAACCTAGTATCATCACAATAGAGCTATTTTTATGATTGTTTTTAAAGATATGTACCATTTTTCTAATCGCTCATGGCCAAATATAGATTAATGCTGGTGTAAAAATAAAGTACCTATACTAAATAAAATATTATCAAATTTTGAATTTCCATTTCCATTTTACTTTAATAATTTTCACGCAATATGCTTATTTATAATATGCACAAGAACACAAACATGCACGCAAAACTAACATAAAAAAAATTAACCAAAAAGCATTAAAGTCTGTTTCTCTGCTAATAGTGGCCAAATCTGGTTATTCTGGTCATCAAATCTAATCCTAAGGGTTAATACAGATAATCTGCAATTTCTAGCAGTAAACTTGAGCAGTATAAAGCTTAATTGCCCAATGGATGCTTTCTTTATTTATGGACTTAGGACCAGAAATGGAAGATTACCCCTTTGGGCAGACCTTAGCTCTTATAGCCATTCTGAATCTCTATTTATAGGTGATTTTAATGCCATTTCTTCTATCACTGAGTATAAAGGCCCATCCTCTCCAAATTTGGGTAGTATAAGGGATTTTAATGGCTTCATAAATGGTTTGGCTTTGGAAAACATCAACACCTCTGGTAATCTGTTTACTTGGTCAAACAATAGATTAAGATCTCCCACAATAAAAAGACTGGATATAGGTTTGTGCACCCAATCTTGGTCTTCTTGTTTCCCTCAATCCTCTATCCAGATTCTAAATAGAGCAACCTCGGATCACAGTCCTATGCTATTAACTGTAGGTAGTGACTCTCCCTCTTGTCCAAAGCCTTTTAGATTTCTTGATACATGGTATAAGAGGAAAGAGTTTAATGAAATCATCAAACAAAATTGGGAAATTCCTGTCAACAATACTGGAATGTTAGCCTTCTATCTTAAATTAATTAGACTTAAAAAGATTCTAAAAATCTGGAACAAAGAAAAATTTGGTAATATTCATGATAATGTGATCCAAGCTGAACTTGCATTACAAACTCAAGAATCTCTAGCTGATGTTTCAGATTCCTTGTCAGATCAGGTTAAGTTGAAAGAGGCTAGAGCTAGGTTAGTTTTGGCACTATCTGAACAGAAAAATTATTGGAAACACAAGGCTAAACTTAAATGGTTGCAAGAGGGAGATAACAACACTAGTTTCTACCATAACTCGGTTAAGGATAGAAATAATAGACTGAAAATTACAAAAATCAGGAGCAAAAATGGACTGTGGCTGGATAACCTTAATGATATTGAAATGGAGGCTATTAATTACTATCAGGAACTCCTGAGTGAAGAATCTGCAACTTTCAGCTCTCCTTTTCAATCTCATTTTCTTAATCATATCCCATGTCTAGTCACTGAGTCAGATAATGAAAAGTTACTAATGCCAGTCTCCCTGGATGAACTTAAACAGATTGTTTTCAGCCTGAATAAGTCTAGCAGTCCTAGTCCGGATGGTTTCACTGCTAAATTCTATATTAAATCTTGGAACATTATTGCTATAGACCTTCTTAGTGCTGTTCAGGATTTCCTATCTTCATCCATTATGCCTAGAGGTATAGGAAGCACATGGATTACTATTATCCCAAAGAAGAAAACACCAATCACCTTTGATGATTACAGGCCTATAAGTCTTTCTAATGTGATCAATAAGATTTGTTCTAAGGTGCTTAGACTTAAAACTATAATGCCTAAATTAATCTCCCCTAACCAAACAGCATTTCTTCAGGGTAGGGACATTTCAGATAATGTCATCTATTTACAAGAAATGGTAAGGCTGCTCAATAGGAAGAAAAGGGAACCTAATTGCATAATGAAATTAGATCTTAAAAAGGCTTTTGATAGGGTTAGATGGTCTTTCCTATATAAAGTCCTTGCTAAATTTGGTTTCCATCCAAAATTCATTTTTTCAGTCATGAAGAACCTGTCTCAAGCATGGTTCTCTGTTCTTATTAATGGCAAGCCCTGTGGTTTTTTTCAATCTTCTAGGGGTATTAAGCAAGGGGATCCTCTTTCCCCTTTTCTATTTAATATTTTCTCTGAGTCTTTTTCTAGGAGTATGGATCACATATTCCAAACAGGTAAGCTCTCACCCTATGACCTGCCAGGTAATCCTCCTATAATCTCACATCTATCATATGCTGATGATACTGTCATTTTCTTTAAAGCAAATAACCTAACTTTGATAAGGTTAAAAGCTTTCTTATCTACCTTTGAAGAAGTCACTGGTCAAGCTATTAACTATAATAAGAGTGACATTTTTATTGGTAAGCATGCTACTGCTCAAAGGGTGAATCACATTAAGAGAATTATGGGAATGAAAATTGGCACTTTTCCATTTATGTATCTAGGTGTTCCAATCTTTTCTGGTGCTTTAAAGAAGATCTATTTTCAACCCCTCTTTGAGCAAATTGACAATAGGATTAGCAATTGGAAAAATAGGTGGTTGACTACAGGGGGTAAACTCATTTTAATTGAATCCTGTATCTATTCTATCCCCCAACATATCTGGCAAGTAATTAAGCCCACAAAACTGATTATCTCCACCATGGAAAAAAAATTGAGCAGATTCTTTTGGGGAGATAATGAGCACAAACCAAAAAGAGCATGGAGAAAGTGGACTGCATTATGTGCATCAACTGATCAAAATGGTCTGGGCTTTAGAAATATTAGAACTATTGTTAAAACTTGTTCAGTTAAGTTGTGGTGGAAATTCCAGATGGCAGATACACTATGGTCTCACTTGTTGGCTAACCTCCCTCCATCTTATAGAACATCCCCTAATTGGAAAAGAATCTGTTCAGTGCATCCTTGGGCAGAACCTAACTCAAGAGTAATAATTGGAAATGGGGAATGTAATTTCTGGAACTCCAATTGGTTGGGAACTGGAATGATCTCTGATTTATGTGATCAAAATAGCATAGCTATTGATGATAATTGCTCTGTTGCTGAGTTTATAGACAATAAACCTAGCTTTCTTCCTCTAATTCAACCATTCCTACCACCTCACATTACTCTTCTCTTGCAGGAATCAAGAACATGGCCACATAGACCTGACAGACTAATCTGGAAGCCAGGATCCAATGGTAATTTTTCATTCAAAGCCACTTATTTGTTACTATGTAACAACTCAGGTCAGTATGCATCCCCAAGTCATTTCTGGAATTCTAGAATTGAAAAAAAAATATCTGTGTTCATGTGGAAAATGACAAATTCTCTTCTTCCTTTTGATAATATTCTTCACCATCTAAGAATTAGTCTGGCCTCTAAATGCCGTATGTGCAACTTACATGTGGATGATCTGGATCATTTTTTCAACTCCTGTGAGTTTGCTTTGAAAGTCTGGAAATATATACATCAGTTTATGGGAATCAGAGACAGGCTTTTTCATTCTGTGTGGGATAGATTATCTGCTTACTTATCCCTCCCCACTCTTTCTAAATTACACACCACCATTGTTAGAACAGCAGCAATCTACACATTCTGGAATTTATGGAAGATGAGAAATAGTTTCATTTTTGATTCAGTTAAGCCCTCTGCTTCCATAGTTCTTGACCGGATTAGAGATCAAATCTTCTACTCATTCTCTGCTAAACCAGTATACATATCTTCTCCATCTGATCTCAGTATTGCAAACCACTCTTATCTTCCTCTCATTAAGAGTCCCCCAAAGCCAAAAATCTGGAAAATTGCATGGATCAGGCCAACAACTGGTTTTAAAGTCAATGTAGATGCAGCTTGGTGTTGTAAGACAAATAAATGTGGCCTCAGCATGATCATAAGAGATTGTAGAGGGTGTTTTCATGAAGCATATACCTCTTTTACTGATGCAAAGTCTGCTTTAGAATCTGAACTAAAAGCTATCCTATTTGCTATTCAATTTTGTAACTCTTTGTCCAATGTCTGTATGGAATCAGACTGCCTTAATGCTGTGCTATATGCAAATGATCCATCAAAATCCCCTTGGCATCTGTTTAACTTAGTAGATGAGATCCATCTCTCTTTAAGGGATATACACATCATGCATATTTTCAGGGAAGCAAACCAGGTAGCACATTCTCTAGCAAAAACATGCTTCTCACAAAAATGTAACCTGGTTTTTTCACAATTTTCATTGCTGCCTAACCAAGTCCAGGGATTAATTAGACTGGACCAAATGAACACTCCCTCTTTGAGAATTGTCCACTAGTTTGGAAGCTACTGTTCTTTCCTGTTTTTCCATTGCAGTTCAAAGGAATCTGATCAGGCTTCATGGAAACTGGTCAAGCTTCATGGAATCAGCTTCATGGAAACAGGCCTACTTGCTGTTATGTTGCTGGATTCAGATACTGAAGATTTCGTCATAAATGTACATATGGATGGAATATTGCTACTTCCCTTCTTTTGCAAATACTTAGATTAGTTTCTCAACTTCAGGCTAGTTTATAAGGAAGGTCTCTTCATTTATATGGGGAGGGTTTCGACTGCTCTGTGTTTCCTTTCGGACTCACTAATAAGTTCTGACCCTTTCCATCATCTATGAAGAGGTCCCCGACTTGATGTTTACATATATCTTTCCTCTCATTCTTTTGGGGGCAACAAGTGTTGCTCCAAATTAGCCAGTGAGCACTTTTGTATAGGCTACTATTGCTTCGGCTACTTTTTATTCTGTCTATTTTTTGGCTCGGGAAGGCCTAATAGAATTTCCCCCATCTAAGGATGGTTTTAATTTAAAAAAAACTATATTGAATGGTTTAATGATGAATTTTATCATTGATCTTCAAAAGATAACAATCT
This sequence comes from Rubia yunnanensis, assembly GCA_037428765.1. Lineage (NCBI taxonomy): Eukaryota > Viridiplantae > Streptophyta > Magnoliopsida > Gentianales > Rubiaceae > Rubia > Rubia yunnanensis. The sequence goes on from CM075066.1 coordinate 28,787,872, forward strand.
AGCTTTGAACCACGTAACAATCTTACAGCGGAGAGTGGATCCGCCTCATAGCCATCATTACCCGACTTATCAGAGTGTTCTGCTATTTTCTATGATACAAGCCAAGATACTCATGACCATATATCTTAGTTATTGCTTAGAAGCATGGTTCTTGTGGACAAATCACTATTCGGAATTTTTACGTGTAACACATTAGTTGGATTTGGGGCACTATGAAAAGAAAAATAAGGAGCCCATTTTGTTGTCTAAACACTATCTCTCTCTGAACAATGTTGTTCAATGAGATATCTTGCTTGCAAAGCACACATGGAATGATGGGAAGTGGAACACTTGCAACACTGCTTGCACGACCCATGAACTTGCTTACCTAAAACACATGTTAACTAAATTCACAACAATGAAACAAGATTAACAAAAATTTTAATCTTGGAAGATAATTATAATATGAAATAAATTATTTCTTTCTCTCATCCCCTGCATATTAAAATCCTTTTATGAAAAAGTTAAAATGAATTTGTGGAGGTTGAGAATTATAAAATTTGTTTTGAAAATTTATGAAATGATTAAGGATAGCTATTTGACAATGAATTGTGCCTGATTACAATTATAGAAATGGTGTATCCATCACCCTGACACTAGATTTTCACTTTTTTTTTCTCAACTAGTATGACATTTCCATTGTACAAGAGTGTGTTTCTTGGGCCACATGAACCACAATTGCATTGAACTATTTTTTTTTTAATTGAAACCATCGGAGGGATGGGGGGAAATATATTAGGCTCCCCGAACCAGTAGAAGAGAAAGAAGAGAGATTAAATGGAACAGACCTTGAAGAAGGCATAATACTATACAAAAAGGTCATCCTAATGATGATCCCAGAGCTGTATTTAGCTCTTGAAGCAATGTAGCACTTGCTTCCAAAAGTGGTGTAGCCATCTATGGAAATAGAAATTATATTCTAAGCTAATGAACATCGATGATGGAGTAGGTCACTGTCCTTATATACCATCTAGTCGAATTGCCACGAACAGGTCGGCGAATCAAATTTTTGAAACCCCAGTTTGTCAATGGCAAGTCAGCTAGATGGCTTCGAATCAGTATTTGGCCCCAAAACAGTGCTCCTAGAACAGGTTTGGCCAAAAAAGTGTTGGATGCGTGTTATCTCTGTAGAGCAGTTTTGCTTCCATCTGGATACCTTCTAACGTGTAGGGGCGATTTGCATCAGTTTGGTAATTTTATGTACAAGACCACGGCCGTTGTGATACTCTCCATGCCAAGGTAGGGCACCTGTGAAAACAAAAAACAAAAAATCATTGTGTAGTTTCTATTCACAGATGTCATTAGCAATTCTAAACGAGGGAACACCCATTTTATCCAAATAGATTAGACCTCTAGTCTTGCCATCCAATTCATCAAAGTTGATAATGGAATTTATATTCTCGGCTCTGGCTCTCTTTGCTAAGCAGTCAGCTGGTATATTACCTTGTCAAATACATGGGACAGTTTCTTATTACCTAATAGATTATGTATCTCGTCAGATAGAACATATAGCTTCCAAGGAGCATGAAAGGGTTCATTACACACGAGATAGCAATCATGCAATCAGTTTCAAGCTCAAAATCAGATATGTTTTTTTCATGCATGAGTTTAACAGCACTCTTTATGGCAATCAGTTCCGCATTCAGCGTTGAGCAAGCAGTTATACTGAGTGCTTTTGCCAACAAACATTTACCATATTCATCTCTAACAATCAGACCAATACCACATTTATTAGACTTTGAATCCCAGGAGGCATCAGCATTTACTTTAATAAATTTGTCAGGTGGTTTCCATATTACCTTTTTGACTGTTCTCCCTTTTTTTGTTTTCAGGAAAGGCACTATGTTGGATGATGTCCATATTTTATCAAACTCACCGCCTAAGAAAAAAGGATGAATTATGGATATATCATGCAGTGACTTCTTAATGTCCAATATAATAGTAACATATCTCGGTTTGATTTCATCAAATAGCAATTTGTTTCGTGCTTTCCACAGATGCCAACAGACTAGTAGTGGTAGAAGATGAATGAGTGCAGAGTGTGTGTTGGTGAAACCCACCGTTGACCAGTAATAAGACAGTCTATCCCACGGTGAATTAAAATGAAGCACAGGTAAGGAAAGCCATCTATGAATCTCATCCCACACAAGTAAGGTGAAAGAGCAATCATTGAACTAGGTGCAAAGTTTCTACACCATAGTAAATAATTATCAATGTGCTAAGTAATATAGGTGGTTGACTTTGTTTTATTGACCTAGGTTTTGATTGTAACTTCTCTGTGGAGGACATCATATAATTAGACTAAGTCTTACAATGAAGGCAAAGGTACTAGAGGTTCTTTTTGTCCATGTTCTTGAGGTGCTTCGACAAAATTTCTATGCACTCAGCATGCATCGAGAGTTTGATATCATTGAACTGTACATGTTTGGCACCAATAATATATATATTTATTATTTGAAAATTTTATTTATCTGATGCAAGAAGATGTAATTAAACCCCCACCCTGTCCCCCAGTTTCATCCTTCTGAAGAGTGAATCCTTATTCTTGCTCATATATTTTTCACGCACTATACACGTTTATCACATGCACGTGCCATGCTAACTCCCATACCAAACAAATCATAAGAATAAACATATTTATAATATATACTTTACTAAATAATTTTTTTGGTCCCTAACATAGAATCGTAAACATATTTTGGTTCCCGAGACCAAAACCACTTCCTTTAGTATCCTACAAATTCAAAATGGTTTGTTTGATCCCCAAAGAATTTTTCAAGGTGGTTTTGGATACCAAAAGATGATATAAGATCATAAGTTAGAGACTTAAAAAACCAATTTAGTCTATATGAAAACCACCCGGAATCTGATTTCGGGACCAAACAAATTGTTTTGAATTTTTGGGTACCGAAAGGACGTGGTATTGGTTTCAGAGACCAAAAGATGGTAATAGGTCATATGTTAGGGACCAAAAAGAAAATTTAATCTATATACCAAGTAGTACAAAATTTTAGGTTAATTTTACCAAATGGTTTGGTTAATTATTATTTTATGAAGTACGCGCAAACATTTTCCATGTAGAAATAATAGATTCATCATTATGGAAACAACTATGAAGAGGCCAGAATAAATATATAGATTCCTTAGAAATCAGTTTAGGATTAAACATAGTAAAGTTTTACTTGTGGATTATGCAATAAATATTATTGGTTGAAATAATCTGCTTAAAACTATAAGAAAACATAGTATCATTACAATATAGCCATTATTACGATTGTTTTTTAAGATATGTACCATTTTTTTCTAATCGTTCATGGAAAAATACATAATAATGCTGGTGTAAAAATAAAGTACGTATACTGAATAAAATATTATCAAATTTTGAATTTCCGTTTCCATTTTTTACTTCAATAGTTTTCAAGCAATATGCTTGTTTATCATACGCACAAGAACACAAGCATGCATGCAAAACTAACATAAAAATAAATCAACCAAAAAGCATTCAAGTCTTCTAGGTTAACTATACTGAATGGTTTAATTATGACTTTTATCACTGATCTTCAAAATATAACAATCTAGCTTTGAACCCCGTACCAATCTTACCATGGAGAGTGGATCGTCCTCATAGCCATCATTATCTGACTTATCAGAGTGCTCTGCTATTTTCTAGGATACAATCCTAGAACCTCGTGACCACATATCTTAGTTCTGGCTTAGAAGCATGGTTCTTGTGGACAAATCACCATTCGGTGTTTTTACGTGTAACACATAATTTGGATTTGAAGCACTATGAAAAGAAAAATAAGGAACCCATTTTGTTGTCTAAACACTATCTCTCTCTGAACAACGTTTCTCCATGAGATATCTTGCTTGTAAAGCACACATGGCATGATGGGAAGTGGAACACTTGCAAAACAGCTTGCAGGACCCATGAACTTGCTTGCACAAAACACATGTTAACTAAATTCACAATGATGAAACAAGATTAACAAAATTGTACAACAGTATTCTTTTCTATACAACTAGTATGACGTTTCCATTGTACAACAGTGTGTTTCTTTGGGCCACATAAACCACAATTGCATTGAACTAGGTGCAGATATGTATACTTCATTCTTTCCACACCATAATAAACAATTATCATTGTGCTACGTAATATATGTGGTTGACTTTGTTTTCATGACCCAGGTTTTGATTGTAACTTCTATGTGAGGGACATCTAATGATTAGACTTAGTCTTACAGTGAAGGCAAAGGTACTAGAGGTTCTTTTTGCCCATGTTCTTGAGGTGCTTCGAGAAAATTTCTATGCACTCAGCATGCATCGAGAGTTTGATACCATTGAACTGTACATGTTTGCCACCAATAATATATATACATATATTTATTTATTATTTAAAATTTTTATTTATCTGATGCGAGAAAATGTAATTAAACACCCCCTCCCCCACCCCCTCTCCCCCAGTTTCATCCTTTCGAAAAGTGAACCCCCATTCTTGCTAATATATTTTTTACGTACTATGCCCGTTTATCACGTGCACATGGAATGCTGAGTCCTATACAAAAAATCATAAGAATGAATATATTTATAATATATACTAAGTAGTACCCTCTTTTAGGTTAATTTTACCAAATGGTTTGGTTAACTATTGTTTTGGGAACTATGCGTAGGCATTTTTCCTATAGGATAATAGATTCATCATGATGCCAAACACCATGAAAACGCCAGAATAAATATATAGATTTCTTAGAAATCAATTTTAGATAAAATAGAGTATAATTTAACTTGTGGATTATGAAATCAACATTATTGGTTGAAATAATCATCTTAAAACTATATAAAAAAAAACACAGTATCATCACAATGTAGCCATTATTATGATTGTTTTTGAAGATATGTACCATTTTATTCTAATTGTTCATGGTAAAATAAAGATTAATACTGCTGTAAAAATTAAGTACGTATATTGAATAAAATATTATCAAAATTTTGAATTTCCATTTCCATTTTTTACTTTAATGATTTTCATGCAATATGCACGTTGACGTGGTAAAAAGATAAGAATTTATAGTTCTACACCTTGTTCGCACTGCTATGCTACCTAGAGGGTAGTTAGCGGTAAGCCTTGGGTTTGTCCACAGAGATGCTAAGTCTAAATATCAATCAAAACACAACCTCAAACGGGTCATCAATCCATACGAGTTAAAGGAATAGCTAGTAAAGCAAACATGCAAAAGGGGGGGGGTTGGGTTTTTTCAATCTAACCACTACTAAACATAAAAGTAAAAATGTAACACAAGCTATTTAACTATGCACTTGGGGAATCATTGAGCAACATGGTCAACCTAATGCTTCGATCCTCGATTCATTCACATAGAAACTTAGGCAACCCTAATAGATTGTTCATAACACGTAGTGTGGCCGCCAGCATACACTTCCATGTCCCTGTCACGGCGGGTGCACTCGTAATTCTCCATTGACACCACCATCGTAATTAGGGGAGTACAATAAGGTCCGACCATTGTTGTAGGTCTATTTCTCCCTCGTATGATTACGTCCCAGGTTTCCATCGTAAAAGGACTACTTCCCACGGGTCCTATCAACTAGGCACAAGGGTTGTTGGCACCTTATCTATAATCTAAGGCATCTTAAAACTCTAGCTTGATATTATTTTTCTATCTCTACCCAGAACCTCTCCGAAAAATCTACGAAGTCAGCTAAGACTGGTGTGATGGCAAATAAGTTAGAAAATTCTCGAATCCCCCGTGCACACACCCACGCGGACACGTTCTCCCTTGCCAATCTAACATCCATGTTTCTCTTCCCAAAGGGGCATCGATATTTTCCGCATACATGAATATAGCCAAAAGTGTTTTCTTATATGTGGTGTACTATTCATACAGTTCAAATAATCAACAACAATTATAATAATGTAATGAACACAAAATTAGGATGAACTAAAGAATCTCACAAAGAAAATAGATTAAACCATGCTCCTAAAATTTATCCCCAAGCTGAAAAAACTACTCCATAGACATGGAATTCCAATAAAGATTTGAATTCCACATCTTAGGATCAAAGAAAAATAAAGAAAAGGATAATGGAGAGTTTTTCTCCGAACTACAAAGATGAACTAAAGATATTCTACTAATGATATGATATGAAACCCAAGTAGAATAATGCTATATTTATAGTAGTAGGAGATTGGGCCTGAATATAAAACCAAAATAGGAAAAACTAGGGTAAACCCTAGCTCAGTCATCGCCTAGCATGGGTCATCATAGATAGTGCAGCCCGTGGCATGTCCTTGGCACAGGGCATGAGATCTAGTGCGGGTGGTGCCTCTCCGTGTGGCGCGGGGTGCCCATTCTGGTGTGTGGCGCGGATCTTCAGGTGGCATGGGGCACAGAGCTTAGGGCGGGGGTCGTGATGTCTCTCAGGTACAGGCTAGGTTATTTCGCACGGGATTCCATCTAAGTGCTGAATTGAGGCTTCTGATCCATACTTGTGGCTTGTGGTTCGATCTGTGGTCTGGAAGGTTGCTTCACTCGAAAAACCTTGGTATGGGCTGTCTGATTTCCCTCACCCTGCCTGCTGGTCTTGGCATCTTAGACATGAAATGGCACTGGACGCAAAATGAGACGTCTCGTGCCCATACTTAGCCGTGTTGAGTGGGACATAGACTTGGGATTGCGGCCCATGGAATCTGGTGCTGGCCGCACCACATTCTCGTGCTAGTTATCTTGGCTCGGGGTGGATCCTTTGGCATGGGCCACTGGTGCCAACCATGAACGGCCCCCACTGACCCAATTATGCCTCAGCCAGCTGAACTAGTTTCCTTTGCTACGGGTGAACCGTTAGTCCGATTTTATGTTTTAGCAGTCAATTTTGTAGTGCTCAAGAAGAAAAATCTAATAAACCAGCCTTGAAGGCTAATTCCTCTCGGATCGTTCTCATACTTAAGCACAACTCATCAGACAATGATTCACCATTTCTTTGTTGGCTGCTTTGAAATTCATTGCCGCCTATATTTAGCTTTAATCTCCTTCTACCATGCTTTGATGCTTGTGGCCTTAGACTACTACCATTATAATATAAATAGCCTTCATCTCTTCTACCGTCCTTGTGAATGGCCTTCAATATCTTCTACTGCCCTTCACATAGAATGTAAACAAAAGTAACCACGAGCGACCTACTAAAGATGATCACAAGGAAGATCAAGGAGCCCGTGGATACACGATATCCATTAGTACCAATTAAGTCTAAAAAATGTGGGATTTAGACAAGAAAACCAAACATGGAAGTCTAAACCCCTTATCACGTAAACATAACCAATACTAGCAATCAACCAAATAAAACTAACTAAAAAGTATGCCAAAAATGCAACAGTTAATGCACGCATAATGAAGCAGATCAGAATCTTCACACTGAGACCTTTACTCGTCCTCAAGAAAAATGTAGCATGCAAGCATAAGTTAACCGAGTCATTCAACTTATTCCTAGATTACCCTGTTTCCCCCAAAAGAGTAAGAATCTCACAACTCTCACTCTCCCTGAAAAACATAAGCAATCTAACCACCCAAAAGTAAAATGTGGAAAAAGGTAAACAAAAAAGATAAGTGTTAAGCTAGCTTACTTTTCCCAATATGATCCCAAAGCAATCAAAGAGTCGTCTTAAAAAAAATCCCCCATGCATTCAACCTAGTTTTTTTGTTTTCTCTCAATTTCTCTCATTTTTCCTAGGAGCCATTTTGGGTTTTCGTCCTAGCTTTAGCACAAAAAGGATACTCACTTCTCACCTTTTTCCACATGACCTCTCATTTTTGCCTAGGCTCGTAAACCTAGCCGGACCTAGCCTCTCATTTTTACCTAGGTCTTTCAACCTATCTGGGCTTTTCCTAGTATTACCCAAGTCGCCTATTCGATTTTTTGACTTGTACAAGTTTAAAAAAAAAATTTCAAGCTTTCCAATTTTTTTGGTGTAGCACAAAATTGCCCGAAAAGTGGGCTTCATGCTACAAAAGATAAGATCAAACATAAAAAGTACACAACTAATATTCTAAAATATCCTACCCCATACAAACTAGGAACCCTAGCATAGCATGTCATGCCACCAAATGTCATCCAAAAATCATCCCTCAACAATCAAAAACCAAAATCACTAATAAAAAAGAAAAAACTACCAATGCAAATCATGAAATGCATCGAGGAAATCTAAGAATGAAGACTCCCAAAGTACTCACTACTTCCTCCCCACACATAACAAATGCATAGTCTCCAATGCCCAAAAATCATGTCAAAACATAAGTGAGGTAGGGAGAAATGGTGATACTCACTCTTGTGGCCCCGAAGGGCCTTCGTCCTCATGTCTCATGAAACTTCTCTCGCTGTATCTTGTTGCATGAAGTGTGGCCTCGATGCTATCCATTCTCACGCTCATCTCCTCCTATTGTGATTGAATTCCTGCCATTGCATGGACGACCTCTTTCTGGGTAGAGTTTGAAAATTTTTCCTCACAAGAGTGCAATTGGTCCATAATGTCTATGGATACGCGGGAATGACTAGGAGGTGCTCTCAGAAAGCTCTCACCCTCGATCTCCTCAATGTATATCACCGGGTTGGCTAAAAATCTGTAGAAATCTCTCTCAAATTTCCATTCCAGAAAAATAAATTGATCATCCAAGCATGTGTCAAGGTCTATGGCAGTTCGCTCTAGCTGTGGAAGTATAATGAAGCTACAAGTGCTTGCTCCGCTATAAAGCCATACGTATCTACTCTCTGATGTTGTAGGCCCAACCATAGACGATTTGCCTAAATTCTCAATATTATACTTTGTGTCTAATCGTCCCAAGTTAGCCAATGCTCTTTGTGTGATCGGATGTCCTAAGTGTTGTGCCTATAGACCAACCATGTCGCCCATTAATATCTTTCCACTCATTGTATCTCTCATTGCTAAACAAAGTAGCACAAACGACCCCACCAAGTTTGGGTAAACGTTACCCTTAGGTGTCATTTCCCAAAGGAAATGAACATCCAGACCTGGGCATTGCATCATTTCACTGTGGCAGAAAACACCAATACCCAACAATCGGTGAACATGATGGAACACCGGGTGAACTAGGGCGGTACTCTTGTACATGTTCTCTTGGTCAGTGCTTGTCAGCTGCACCCAAAAGTGTCCTAGAGAGAAGGGTACCCTTGACGATGTGTTTTTTGGATCTCCTTACCATACCTCTTCCCAAAAGCACACGCTACCTCCCAGTGGGTCATCTTGTACTCCTTATCATCCAGGTTTAATTTGATTGCCATGTGTCTATCATTGTCTACGATTGGTCATAGAGTAGCTAGGAACTCTAGGGTCCACCTGAACTCTAGACCTACTCGTCCCAATAAGTAAGTGATGGGCTCGAGTAAGCTTAGAGCCACCGAGGTATCCTTCCATGCAAATCCTGTCTCCAAAATAATCCTCTTCGACTCTCTCATGTTCCTCCACCTCCGGACTACAGTTTTAGAGATGTTGGATAAACCAATAAACTACTCAATTACAAATGTGGGGGTTATGAAGAATGGAAATCGTCAGCTCGGGGATTGTACCCTTCGCTGACTTCTTCCTCTTCTCACTTGGAGTGAACTTGCCCTTCTCCGATACATTCTTCTTAGGTGGCATCTCACAAAATGAAGACAAGAGTGGTGATATGATCATAAATAAGGCATGGTTTACAATATCATCCAGCAGGAAAACATTCTCCCAAATAGCCAAACCATTCAAAACATGATGATCTAAGCAAGAAGGATATTTTAACAAGAACATTCCTCATCAAACAACAACCCCATGTAAATTCTCACCAAACCATCAATAAAATCATGCAATCAAAATTCACTCTCTCCCAAATCACTCAACACATGAAGATTACATCATTGAAGCATAATAGCACATCAATCCACCCAACACTTCGTCAACACAAAATCATGCTTACAAACCCAAACACATCTCTCAAAAACATTCACTCATTTAAGATTCACACTTTTCATAACACCACCACAATGTCAATAAAGCATATGAAAAAAGAGTTCAATTGGCTGCCCGAAATTTGAAACTAGGATTTGTAAGACCCACACAAGAAGAAGCAAAAATTGCTTATTTTTTGAAGAAAGCTTCAATTTTTTTAGTTTCACCATGAGTGTGTCGGAGGGACTGTTTCTTGGGTGGAAGAATGTGTTAAATTATAGAACTAGGTGGAGAAATGTACCCGACCTGTCTCCACCCGGCCCTCACTAAAACACAAGCGAAGGACTTATGGGTTAAGAAGATGAAATTTATAGTTCTGCACCCTGATCTCACTGCTAAGCTACCAGGGGGGTAGTAAGCGGCAAGCCCTAGGTTCACTATTGTAGGACAGGGGTAATTGCACCGGTAATTTAGGGCAATAGCACCGGTATTTGACCCCCTAAAAGAACGGTGCGTATATATAGGGGTGTAAAAATGCCTCAAATTTGCATTGGTAAAATGAACCGATGTAGACCATTATTTGCACCGGCATCTTAGGCCGGTGTATAAATTTTGGAATCATAATATATCTGCACTGGTATTATTTGGAACATCGGTGTAGACATGTTGCACTGGTATTTAACCTATAAATCGGTGTAAAACCGTGATTTAAACACCGATATTAAATATAACACCAATCTTTCTTTTGTAGTCGGAATATAGTTTTTTTTGCATCGGAATAGATTGCACTGGTATTTTTTTACACCGGTATTATTTAAACAATTAAAAATAAATTTATTTTAAATGTGAAATTTTTTACACATGTACATGCATTTATACCGGTGTATTATACCGCTATATTTTGCAATGCCTAATTTGTTTTCCAATGGTCCCTCACAGATCATTTCTGGGGCAATGATAGCCAGAGATACTTCTGAACTATTATAAATTGGAAACTTTTGAATAGGTAAGAAATTTTAAACATTCGATTACAAAAATATCGCTCGCTAAACACGCGAACATTATTCTAACTATGAAATAGAAGAAGTATCTTAAGCATGGAATGAAAGAAAGTAAAAAATCACACAAGTTTAGTATAACTAAATACCATCCATTGAAGCTTAATATCATTAGCCATTCAAAATAACCCATCAACCTATTATGTCGTTCTTATCATCCAGAATTTCCAACGTAGTATTCGCCTGCTACTGGTAGTCACCGAACCAAGCCCCACACTATTTCTCTGCTACACCTTGAATTTCATACACATGGTATGGCCCTTTGCCCTATGGGAAATTCTGTAAATTTCAAACATATACTGTTAGTTAATAATATTGCGTTTACTAGAGATTAATAATAAAAAATTTTGAGATGCAAGAATTACCTCCAAGATATTGTTTGTCTCTGGGTTATTAAAAAATTATTCCATGAAGAGCATGATGGATTACCCGCATTGCCACAAACCATTCTTGGTTCGGTACTACACCGGAAAGGTAAATGTAATTACTAACCCTAAACATATTATTTGAGGGATGAAATGACAAAATGACTTACCATGATGTTTTTTATTTTCCAATTGTAGTCGGGTTCTGGCTCCGTCTTTCTCTTCTCCTTTTGGTATGCACAAGCAAGCATGTCAAGAAAGTAAATTAAAATGGTTACTTCTTCCCGTATAATACCAAACTAGGATTTTTGATTAGATTGCTTGAAGTACCTAGTAATGAATTTGACCAAGTTTGTTGGTTTGATACCCACTGAAAATGTGTCCAGAGTGAAAACCTCCTCCGTTCGGGGACATATAAAGATGAGGTACTAATGATCGTTGTTGGAAAATGATGTTAAAGAATTAATGAAACGAAAGTGGTTTGAAATGTAATGTAATTATCAGGAAGAAATACTTACATTCTTATATAGGGTACGATGTAGAACTCATCATCCATTGCCTTCATTGTTTCCCTTTTTTTTAAATGGAGTTCGACCACCGACTTGAAGTTCTTCAGGTTGCCACAGTTGGATGGGCAGAATTGGATGCGGCCTAAATTAGTTTCCCATATTTTCTCCCACAGGTGCCTGTAAGGTTAATCATACATGAAAATGAATGCTTGATAAATTAAAAAACATTAAGGTTGTATTTTTTAAAACTCACCCCATCCACTCATCGACTTGCGCATTATCGATCCAGGTCATCAAACTTATGTTCCCTAGTTTCTTCCCACACTCGACTAGAACTTCTATTCCAACACCGCAGGTGTAATGGCGTACGAATGTCGATGGTCGGAACACTGGGAAGAACATGCAGTCCTTATTCCTTATCATTTCCAGCATAGTGGCATTTGCTTCCTTTATGAATTGCCCCGTGATTGGCCAATATTTCAGGTGTTATTTGTTCATAATCTGGGAACGTGAAATGATACAAGATGATCATTGAGGCATGTAGTATTGAACTGTCATGCTAATGAATAATAATGGTACTCGTTTTAGTGCACTACATGTTTTGGCAGCCTATTTAATCTTGGTCTTGTAGATGGCTAGAAATTAGCCGTCGACTGAGATTTTTCTCGCCAGTATCCTATTACAAGGATTAATGAATATGGATACGCAAAATTCCTTTGACAAAATGAAAAATAATGTGTTGAAAGAATGTACCTCATCGTCGTTGGTGAGAATCATAACCTCTTCATCATCGTCATTCGTATCACCTTTGGCATTGGCATCATCAATCTCACTCGGTTACTCACTTGCCTTGCCTATTAAGGAAACTGGCCAATCCACGACACTATTGAGAGCCTCTCCAACATTATCGAAGTGGTGGTCCGCCAAGGGCAATCCTGCCCTAGGCCAAAGGACTAGTTGCATACTCTCACACGAGTAACACTTCCTTGTTAGATACCTGTCACAGCCCATAGGCGACCATTTTCTTCTTCCCGATAATGTCTTTAATGAAAAGAGTCACCCGTTCTCCATCCTGTTCATATAATATTTAAGTGAATAGATAAAATGGCTATGGAGATATTTCAGATGTGTAAATCAATGTATATGACATGCATAGATTATTGAAGTTGTACCTCTCCATCTCCTTCTCTATCCCTGGATTCTTCAGCGGACTTGGTAGCAGCTGCAGCAATGTCATTTCCAAGATAGTAGCATTTGCTTCCTTTATGAATTGCACCATGATCGGCCAATCTGCCAGGTCTCGTTTGTTGACAATCTGCGAACGTGAAATGATACGAAATGATCACTTGAGCATGTAGTATTGAACTGTCGTTGTTAATGAATAATAATGGTACTCATTTTAGTGCATTACCTGTTTTGGCAGCCTATTTAATCTTGGTCTTGTAGATGGTTGGAAATTAGCCGTCGACTGGGATTTTTGCTGCTAGTATCCTGTTACAAGGATTAATGAATATGGATACGCAAAATTATTTTGAGGAATTGAAAAATAATGTGTTACAAGAATGTACCTCATCATTGCTGGTGAGAATCATAACCTCCTCGTCATTGTCGTATGTATCAACTCCGGCATTTACACTAGCAATGTCACTCGGTTGCTCATCTGCCTTGCCTATTAAAGACATCAGCCAATCCACGACGCTGTTGAGCGCATCTCCAACATTATCAAAGTGGCGGTCCACTGAGGGCAATCCCGCCCTAGGATGGAACACTGGCCCGCATACTCTCACACGAGCAACACTTCTTTAATGGGTATCCCAACGATGAGATACCTGTCGCAACCTATGGGCGACCATTTTCTTCTTCCCAGAAATGTCTTTAATGAAAAGAGTCATGCATTCTCCATCTTGTTCGTATAATATTTTAGTTAATAGATAAAATGGTTATGGAGATATTTCAAATGTGTAATTCAATGTATAGGACATACATAGATTAATGAAGGTGTACCCCTTCATCTCCTTCTCCATCACTGATCTCTTCACCGGAATTTGTAGCAGCTGCAGCAATGTCATCCATCGCCTTCTCTATAAACTTCTTGGGATTTTCAAGGCTTGGCAGAATCTGAACACCGCTTGTATATGCTAAGGCCTTCACTAATTTCTCAGGTATGATACCATGGCTTTCACGACCGGTTGATCGTTATATGGTCTCCTCTGGGCTGTCTCTTTGGCTGAGGAACTGCTACTGCACTTGCTGCGGAAAGATGATGAACAACCACCGCTATGGGTAGACCCGTCTGAGTTCCCCTGTACCTGCCCGGATGATCCTTCTTCTTTGTTACTTTTCTGAGAATGTCTTCACCTGGCTGCAATTCCAATGCTCTTTTTCCTTAAACTTGTTCAATTTTAATTGAGAATCACATATGAACGCAATTGTATGTATGTATAATGTGAAATACACTTAAAAGTTAATTTAAACGGTTGATTTTGGCGTAACTTACAATGTCCGGTGCGATCTTCTCAACCTCTTTCGATGTGTATAACCCTTTCTTATCTTTGTTTATCTCAAGGTAGACAAGAGATCTGTCAGGTGTGAAATCCTTTTGATAGAGTTGTTGCTCAATCTCCTTGTCAGTGAATCCCTCGGCGGTCAACCTAATTCTCTCCTTCTCTATCAGCTCCTTAGTCAATTTGTCACGGATGTATCAATTACCTCTTCTGCCAGTGTGGTGCATGTAATCCATGCCCTTGTTGCATTCAATATTTGTCACCCTGAGCCTCTGTTATCGTTGTTATAAATAAAATATAGTTGAATAGAATTATTGGGCAACATAGCTCTTAACAAATATTAATTTTTTTCATCATACCTAAAAATCCAGTTATTAGCGCCTCTTTTTAAACAAGTGACATTCATCTTCATCCATCCACTTGTACTTCTGCCATGCTGGTATTCCTGTTTTATTGATACCTTTGTCCACGTCGTGAATAAACCTAATTGCCATCTTTGTCTTCCGATTCCTATGTTGGTTTTTTGCCCTCTCAGTAACCTCTTTCTTCAATATTTCTAGTTGCTCGTCTGTCACAGGTATTTCAATTGTGAAGCTCTCCTGGAACGAATCATATGAAAAGGCATGTCCTTAATTATGTCTTCACTAAGACTTTACCATGAATAAAAATTTTAAATTACAATTTTTTAGAGTCTTACCAGAACGTCCTTCCATGCCTCTTCCTTAACATCTTTAGGGACATCGCTCCAGTGCCCGCATGCGCCAAATCCTATGCGGTGTCGGAAAGCGTAACTTCCATAAGCGTGACACGCTGACCAATTCTTAATGCATACCGCTTGATTTCCACATAACTCAAACGCAGCAGGAGTTGGACTGTTATGCTTTGCCAACATCACAGACTGGCACGTGCTAGTTCCTCGCCTCCTTAAATAACTTTTTACCTCAAACTTGTCCCATCCTTCTCAATTTTCCCCTCCAACTTTTGTCAAGTCGTCGTCCGCTTCATCAACAGTTGGTCTTTCTTTGATGGTGCTCTTTCCATTTCCCTTGCGAATTGGTGTTTTGGCCAACTGTTTACCGGCATCTTCTCCTTCAACATCCCCTATAATAACATCACCATGTTCTGCGGTGTCTTCCTTTTCTTCACTAGTCGGGTCATTTGTTTGCATTGCTTCTTCCTCAAATTGTATCTTCAATGGGATCCTTTTTGGCGGAGGTTCTTGGCCCACCACATCAACCTCCTCATTGACCACATGTTTAACCTCCTCCTCCTTCTTCGTAACTGATTGCTTTCTCTTCGTGTTTAATTTTCCCTTCTTCGGCGGCATCTAAAGCAGTAGAATAAAAAATTATCAATCCATAAAATAATGGTACTTAAGATCAACATTGATAGAATGTAGCGTAGAACTTGAACAACAAATTCATAAAACTTTTGAGTAAAACATGGCATAGAAATTTAACAATTCATGCATACAACTACATTATGTAAGGCATAAAAGTTTATATAACATGGCATAGAACTTGAACAATTAAGGCATGGAACTTGATATAGAATGAAATGGAACCTTATAGAAGTTGATAGAATACTATACCAATGTTTTTGGATTCATAAAATAGGCCTACAGCCGAGCAATTATCACTCCCCCCTAACGTGACTATCAACATTATCACCAACCAAAAAACTATAGTACTACATCATCCATCCACAAAAAATGCATAGCATTTTAACCCCACAATTGTATAAACATACAGTTCAAGTTACCCTTTCAACTTTTTGTCAATTTACATGTTTTTGTTCATAGAGGCATTTGGTCGAACATGTGTTGTGCGTGAGGGTTGGAATGGTTTTTTGAAGAGAAATTGATATGGTAACTCATGGTAACATAAACACCAACACTTACCTTCACCAATGGAGCATTTTTGTTGTTACTCCCTTTTATCGAACTTGCCAAGAACGGAATAGGATGATGAACTCACCGAGTACTTTCTTCTCTTGTCTTGTCAATAGTTGATGAAGGGTTGCTTCTCTTGTGTTGCCTATCTTGTGTTGCTCAACACTTTATAGGATAGATGATGGGAGTTACAATGATTAATGAGGAGTTATGGTGGTTCAATTAAGTGTGAATTGAATGGTTGAAGTGGTGGATGGCAGTTTTGAAAGAATTTGAAGGTGTTTAATGAGAAGAGGAGAAGTTGTGGGAGTTATGTCCGTTTGAAACGGTTGCCAATTCATATGAAACATTTTTTTACACTGATAATATGTACAGTACCAATGTAAAATTTGTGAAAATGGGTTTGAAAATTGGCAAATTGTTCAGCACCAGTACCTAGTGTAGAAAAGGAAAAAAAGGCAATTGCGTGCAGCTGCTTTAAATGATTTTTTCACTGACCCGAGAGCAACACATGAAAATTTAGGCTAACTATTGTACACCGGTAACAAGTACCGGTGTAGAAAATGCTGATATCGGTGTAATATTACAACAAAAATAGTTGTGTCCGGCTGCTTTAAATATTATTTAGGAAAATATGCTGAACCCGAGAGGAATTTTAGAAATTGTGGACTAAGTGTTCAGCACCGGTATATTTACCAGTGCAAAAACAGAAAGTACCAGTGTAAAATTTTTTGCGCCTTATTAAAAATTAAAGAAATTGAAATTTTAGAAATGTGCGCCAAAAACTTGAATACATACACCAGTAATTGTTTAATATTACCAGTGTAAAAATAAGATTGTTATTTATTTAAATTCCCACTTATTGTATTTACCTCCCGTGCATTTTTCCATTCACCCCAATTATTCAAATTAACATTTAATTATTGTGAATAGACATTGTACTAGTTGTTTCATACAAATATCGACCACACATAGGCCCCGTACGTTGACATTACTAAGCATTGTTTAATTTCATAAAATTTGATATTGACCCCAAACATTTCGTTCCACCCCTTGAAGCACTTTTCCACCAGCCCAAATGGAATTTAGGATGCTCCATATTGAATTAGTAATGTTTATGTACCTCAATGGTACCAAGGAACCCGCAAAATTGATTATATGTGTTTATTAAAATTAGGTCCCCAAAATTGTGATATGAGATTACGACATGTTAGGAAACTACATAAATTTCCAAATTTAATATTCCAGGCTTAAATCATAGTTGCAACATATTTTTGCCCAGTTGGTAATTCGTCCTGAAGTGCTAGTAGGTGTTGTAGAGTAAATGGCAAGGGTTTACTTCAATTTTTCTGTGTGTAATCCGAACTTCTTCCAAACTAAATACGGAGCCTGGACCCGTTCGTTTCCCCACATGTGGAACTTGAAAATACAAAAGGTTTGTTTTTTGGCCCATCCGATTCGATCGGAATGCGATTTCAATTTACGAGTAAACTTTTTAATTTTTGCAATTTAGTCCCTCCAAGAATCTTGGAAGGCTCAAAATATAAAATTGGCTCCAAATATATGCAGTTCAATACATTATGACCATGTTAATGCGCTTGTAGACCCTACTGGTGGATGGAAGGCCCTGTAGAACCAACAGTGAATGTTTGCACTATTTTTCCCAAAATTATACTATTGCCCAGAAATTTACTTGGGGAATCTCCATAGCTCCTTATGTTATATTTTTTTAAATTCTAACCATTCTTGGAATATATTGCACCAAATTTGGCTGTCTCGAAGCAACCACTTAGGCCAACTACGTTCAGCCTATCCTTTTTGTCTTCATGAGTGTATTTGTCTGACACATTTTCAAATCACATGGTGTACAAATTTTTTATTCAACCCATCATCATGCATGTTTGTCAAAAGTAAAAATGTCAAACTGTCTAAGTGCAACACTATCAATATTTAGTAAAAAATCTTCTCACTGCTACTACAAGTTTTCTATGAATAATAACAAGAAAATGGTTCAACCTCGCCAGCAGGTCCTATTACATCACCGCGGGTACTTGTGCCAACGTCCATGTCCTCGACATCACCTTCGCGGAAGGATGGGAAATTTTTTTACAACTTCCACATCATTAGGAAATTGATACGTCATAACCTTTGCCATATGTTCATGCCAGGATCTTTGATATTTTGATTCTTCAAGTAAGTTTGCTACAACGACCTCCAAGGCGGAAACTCTGGATTCAATAATAGTGACAGGCGTGTCAGATGTCTGCCTGTAGAAAGATTTCACGCAAATCTTACCTATTGGTTGGCCATAACTCCCGCTCTTGAACAAAGCGCAGAAATGATACTGCAATAGGTATAAGATCCCATTTGATCTCGTTTCCTCTGCAACATAGGACAAATTCGACGACCACCATTCCATTGAAACTCCTTCTTTATTGCATACAAGAAGGTGAGGCAAAGTTTGTGAACTTCTGTGTTCACAGTTACTGGATGGATTCTAGACGCCACGAAGTGGTACCACCCATTCATTTCCAGAGTTAGAGTTTTCTTACGTATTTTGCTCCAACCTGGTTTGACCAACTCATCTATGTCTGTACCTGCCCTATTTACTGTCCAATGATCTCCTTCTCAATTGGTTGTTGTAAAATATAGTTGTCATCACCTAGAAAATGGAGTGTGAGAAACTCGTCCTCATCGTTTGGAACATTGGGCAACCCAAACAAGCCATTGGTAGATTCTGGTGTGACAATGACAGTTTTACCTCTACAATACACATGATTGTAGCTCGAACCGCACTTCAAGTTTGCATAGAACTCACTTACAATGGTCGTGTTGAATGGTTCTGGAGTCTCACGGAAATTTTCCCACCCAAGCTTCCGGATAGTTTGTTCGAATGGGGAGATGCTTCAATTCATCTCTCTATGTGATGGCGGCGTCTTTTGTAAGATTCATGGACCAACCTAGCCTCCTCGGGCACGAAGGTACCATCCGGGTAAGTGTGCTGTGATACTTTCGGCAATGATGGGGATGGGGAATGGCGTATCCTTTTCGAATTGGATTTGGGAGGCATTTCCTTAAAAACACATTGAAGCATTTATTCAAACACCTTACATGCAAGTCAAGCTACTCATGATGTCACATTCTCAATTATTCTATTTCATATGCAATTGCTAAATAATCATACTATAGATGCATTGAAGTGGTTTACATGATTATATGTCAACCTACGTAGGATTTCAACAAAGATGGGTAGTGATAGAGATGGTATTGAGTGAGAGATATAAATTTGGTACTGTGAAAATGGCGTGCTGAAAGGGTTTTAAATAATGGAACGTTTTTTTATACACCAACATTCTATATATACCGGTGTAAAATGAGGCCTAAAACAGCTGCTTTAGGCTGCTTTAAATTTAAAAAATTCTATCTAACCCGACCCGAGAGTAAATTTCAAAAAATAAAAATATAAGTACCTAGCACCAGTACAATTATCGGTGCAAATTTAACAAAAAGAAGCTATTTTAGTATGCTTTAAATGCCAAAAAAATTAACATTGTCGGACCCGAGAGCAAAAAATAAAAACAAAAATCTAAGTAGTGTGCACCAGTAGTAGTACCGGTGCAAAAGTACAAAACAGAGTACCTCCCCTATTTTTCTACACCCGTAATTTAATCTTTACCGGTGTAAAAAACTAGCATCTTGTAGAAATTGTAATTAAAATTAAAACACATTTTCACCGATTCAATTCATAAACACTCCATTGAAATCACAGATCATACCAATCAATTCATAAAAGAGTGTCAATTAAATACATTACATGCTAAATAGCTCAATGATCATACAATTTCTCACAAAACATGGTCACAAAAACAACGGCCAGGAATGACCAATCTATCGCTTCCGCTTCAAGACATTGTCTCCACTTACTATTTCACCTCTCTCATCAACCCACAACCCATAACCATGGGAACTCCTTCCAATAACGGGTCCCCCAACATCTTCCAAACCAGGAAGTACTGATGGAAACTCAGGACTATCAGTTATGGAGGGCTGATCAATCTCCTCATCAAAGTAAAACTTCTTCCCATGCAACACCACATGATACTTCTCATTCTAAGGGTCTTTGATGTATAAAAACCTGTCGTGCCTAGGTAGCTAAGATGAACTTGTCATCTTCATATCCTACACGATTCAAGTCGACCAATGTGAACCCCATGGGCTTCTCAACTACAACACCGGAACCGTGTTCCACCCAGTGACACTTGAAGACAACAACCTTGAACTCTACATAATCTAACTCCCAAATTTCCTCAATTGCCTCATAGAAAAGCATCACAGCAACAACCAGATGTTTATCTCTCCTTCTTGCATGCCACATGGATTCAGATTCAATATGTACACCACTATTTTTAGTGGTGCTCGTCTCGTCCTTTGCTAATGTTGAGAAACTAAAGTCATTAATGTCACAACCACGGTATCGTCTAACTGTGCAGTTTGGCTTCCTTGCGAATGCCCGTAGGTGACGGGGCATCCCTTCGACATTACAACGATTGTAAAACCAGTTAACAAACCTTGAAGAATGCTCGACCTGAATTTTATTCGGGGGCCAGTCTGGATGAATATCTTCCAATAGGGAAACATGCTCTTCAACATATGTTACAGTCTTGTTACTATTACGTAATACATACAGGTGAACAGTCATCAACTCGGCGTGATAGGGTGTATGAAGCGTACCTTTGGAACATGGAATTTCATTCCACCTTCCCCAGTGGGGTCCACCTGGAACACCAACCGCTCTTCTTCCAACCAAGTTCGATGTACAATACTCGATGATCTCCTCAGTGACGTACCTCTGAACAATGGAGGCATCGAGCTGACTACAATTATGAACATAACCCTTGAAAACAGCTATGTGATGCTCAAAGGGGTACATCCAATTCATTCCAACAGGTTCGCACATACGTATCTCCCTAACCAAGTGTACCACTAGGTGCACCATGATGTCAAAGAATGACGGGGGAAAATACTTCTCCAAATGGCATCGAACAACAGTAGCCTCTCAATCCAGCTCATCTAGCTGTTGCCTGCTAATATTTTTCCTGCATATCGAGTTGAAGAAGAAACACAAGCGCATAACTAAAAATATAACTTCCTCTTCCAAACACCACGTATTGCTACATGCAAAAGTTGTTGAATAATGACATGACAATCGTGTGATTTCAAAGCATTAAGATGCAATTCATCATTCACAAAACGGCTAACATTAAAGGAGTAAAATACCTTCATTCCTTGGATGCTCTCTCGCACCGATCTCCTCTCAGCAACTGACATATTGTAATGAACGGGGGGCAGGTACGTTTGCTTCCCTCTTACCTCCGGTGCCAGATCCAACCATATACCAAGGTCCACTAAATCTTTCCTCGCATTCAAGCTATCCTTAGTCTTCTTGAGAATGTTCAGAAGTGTTCCAATTAAACTCTCACAAACGTTTTTTTCGATATGCATGACATCCAAACAATGGCATACCTCCAAATTTTCCCAGTACGGAAAATCGAAGAAAATGGACTGTTTTCCACGGTCTGTCTACAACCCCACCACCCTTTGATAACTTCTTACCGAGAACAACATTCAATTTCTTCACCTTGTTGTGAATAGCTACACTGGTCAAAGGTTTGGGCGCCTTTCTCCTCTCCTTCCCTCCAATGAATGCAACCGCGTTATCCTGCAACTTGTGACCTACATGCAGGAATTTACGGTGACCCAAATAAACAGTCTTGCGCCCATTCCTCAACTGATGGTAATCTATCTCATCCTCAAAAACTGGGCAAGTTTTGTGACCCTTGACCACATACCCGGAAAGTTTACCATATGCCAGGAAATCATTTATGGTACAAAAAAGCATTGCCCTCAATGTAAACTCTTCACCACTACAACCATCAAACATTAAGGGGTCAACCGACCAAAGCACCTTCAAATCTTCTATTAAAGGGGCAAGATAAGTGTCTATGTCATTTCCAAGTTGTTTCGGGCCTGAAATCAAGATGGGCATCAACACATATTTTCTCTTCATGTACAAGTACGAGGGAAGATTGTAAATGGCAAGCATAACCGGCCACGAACTGTTGAGAACATATTCCCAAATGGGTTCATACCATCAGTACACAAAGAAAATCTCAAATTTCGGATGCAAAGTGTGGATACATCCTATCAAATTTCTTCCACTGGTCTGCGTCAGCTGGGTGTCGAATTATATCATCTTTACAACCTCCCCTATCAACGCACCATGTCAAGTTCTTTGCATCCTTTTCATTCTTAAACAACCTTCTCAACCTCGGAATAATGGGAAGATACCACATACATTTTGCGGGCACCCGCCTCCTCACTGGCACAACATGCTCTCCACCGACAGCCACATTTCTCTTCTTCTTATAACGCGACACATTACATACTCGACAAACAATCTTATCCTTAAGGTCACCCCTATATAGGACACAATCATTCAGAAAAGCATGTTTCTTTTCATACTCTAATCCCATCAGGCACAAAATTCTCTTAGCTTCATAAAGGTTATCAGGAACCCCGTTACCGGGTGGAAGCTTTTCATTCAAAAACTTAAGCAATTTATTCATGCTAGTAGCACTCCATGACCCTACACCTTTCAAATTAAACAACTCCATCAAACACGACATGACCGTGTCTTTCTTCTTACAACTGGGATACCATGGTGTATCCTGCTCACCAAGGAAGTTAGACGAAACCTCGGTCCTCCCTCTAAACTCATTAACAACCTCCTCACACATGTCATCCAACATAGAATCCCCAAAACACTCTCCCTTACTACTAACTCTCACTTTCGATGGTGATTTTTCCCCATGAAAGGTCCACACAACATAATCTTTCGCAAACCACCGACTATACAAATGGAGTTTCAGGATGTCTTTCTTATCAGTACGAATTTGATGTCCACAATCACAACAGGGACATAATATTCACTTCTCTAGACTAAAAGCATGCTCCAAGAACTCATCCACGAACATAATATATTCATCGCTCACCCTACTAACGTAGGCATATACATGCTTACGCCTCTCGATGACGCGATACAACTCTACCTATCAATAAATGTCCAACAATCAAACTTAATACAATAGAATTTTGCATGATGACTTCCTAATCATGCAACATCATAAATGCACAATATACACCAATATTCCACATTGTAATTACAACATTCTTAACATGTCCAGCACTATAGAATCAAAAGTCATAGCCTTATAACTACAACAACCTTGAGAACAAATCACAAACTAATATCTACAATTCTACCTCAATCACCATCAAATGATCAATCACAAAATGTAAATATCTCTACTAACAAAAACCATACATGAAATCCTTAATATCCATAAATGTAATTAAAAAAAAGATACCTTCAAGGGTCTTCATTGTGGAGAATTCAATGTCTTCATCAACCAAAAACCACCATTAATGAAACTCTTCTTCCAAAAATCTCATTTTAACCTGCTAAAAAAATATGATAGGTGGGCATTTAATGTGATTTTCTACACCGATATTTAGATTTTTCCGATGCATTTGTAGACTTTTACACCGGTAAAATCAGTTATCGGTGTAGATATTTAGCTAAAACCCGCGCATTTTCTCCTCATGCGCTGGTACGATCACAGTACCGGTGCAAAAACAAATAGTTTTGGCGCCAAATTTCTACAAAAAGAAATTTGTTTTGCATCGATTTTAAGAAAATACTTGTGCATGTTCAATTCCTACACTGATTCTAATAGTAACCGGTGTACAAATGCAAAATTTTCCCGCATTTTTTAAAATTTCTGCACCAGTAATTTCCTGTTACCGATTTAGAAAGTTGTCTTCTTGGTGCTAAATTAATAAAAAAAAAGGGAAATATGTACACACCGGTCATGTACCAAGAAGACAACTGTACACACCGGTGCAAAATATTTGATGTTGGTACACCAGTAGAACCAACACCGATGCAAAAATAGGTGAACTGTACACCGGTGAACAGGATACCGGTGCATATGTACTTATTTGCACTGGTATTGATGTTAACATGATAAATACCGGTACAATTTGTTACATACGCATCGGTATACCTGTACTCGTGAATTCATATCGGTGCGTATGTACATGTTTTCCAGTAGTGAGTGTATCATCCTAAAAACCCTAATTTAATAAATGAATTTAAAAACCCTAAATTTAGAAACCCTGATTCGTATCAAGTGGACCACCAATATTATCCTATCACAACCGTACCGACACCGACACCATTACCAACGTACCACTTTCACCACCAAACACCACCACACCACCCTGCACCACCATATATTCAATTCGATTGAACTTAGCGTGTGAGTTGTGACTTCTGGATCTGCAGCTTTGGATCCAACTCAAAATTGGGGGGACATTAGTTGGGGATGATCTGTACAGGGTTTGGATATGGATTTCAATCCGAATTTTGAGGATTCTCCACATGGGCAATACACAGAGAAAGCCAACGGGAATATAGGGAATATAATGGAGAAGGTAAAGCAGCTCACTAAGTATGAAAAACTTGGAAATATCCTGACGACCATTGTGTCAACATATTGAACATGAGGTTTTGCTTTATAGTTTACTCAGAGATGACGGCCCTTTTATGATCATAAAATAGCCCTTAGATCAAGTCCCCAATGCCAGAAGACAAACAAATGTTGCCTCTCTGGAACACTTATTCACCAGATAAAGGAAGGGACGTTTATTTAAAACCAAAAGACAAACTCTTTCAGGATAACCATATACCCAAGAAACTGAGATGGTTCACATAAAAACAGGCTAGACAATAAGTGCTTCCAATTACAATGGATGCCCCAAGTATTGTATTGCAATCATGAGTTCATAGGTGAAACTAACCGCACTCTAATTCTGAGATAACTCAAATAACAAAACTATAACTACAAGAAAAGTACTATGAATACAGACTCCAAGGAAGACTTGTTTGTGGCTGGATGGTGATCAGCTGGGATCTGCAGATAAAATAAAATTTTAAAAATTAAGAATCAGTGGCCACATGTAACATGTTATATCTAACAAGCGGGTGCCGTTCCAAAAGAACTGATGTGAACTGAATTTCATTTTGTGTAGAAGAAGGATCGCATGTCACATATATCACCAGATATAATACAATCACGAGGAACTTCATAGACTATAGATAACAAAGACTTACACCAACTATGAATCACATCCCACATTGTGTTCCCTTGACACCAATATGATGCCAACAAAAGGGAAGAAGTGCCTCTCCAGCCAAGAGGTCAACCCAAGAACTAATAAGATCCAGAATTGAGCAAGAATGTACCTTCGCCAATGTGAAACTATAGCCAACCCCGTGTTGATGCTTCAGGAAAAGGGAACTGCAAAATCATGATAACAAAGCTAAAAATTGATTAAAAGAAAAGGATATTGGAAATATTAACACTTCCCTTGATGCCCTAGTACAAGAAGTTTCCTTGTCCTTTAAAGGCCAATTTGTGAATTCTTTCCTTAGTAGGTCCTGATTTATGTTGGAAATAGAGATAAATAAAGTGGAATCCATGATAGTGCTTCCATCTATGATTCCTAAAACAGTGTGTTCAACTGAACCATCAATATGGACTTTATTTCTAACTATGTCTAATAAATGCTTGAATAATGTCCATATTTATTTCATCCAACTTATTAAGAAAATGAAAGCACACTTTTGTCCATGACCTAATGGCAATCAATGAAAAAAGAAGAATAATAAAAGAAGACCTCTAGTAATTCAAAATTAAGAACTAGCAAATCCAACTAGCAAAAATATCAAGATATAGTAACTTCAAAAGCTGAACCTTTATCAGAACATGAAATTAACAAGCAGAAATTTAGAGGGAGAAAAATAAACAGTCAGCCAAAACAAAGACATAGAAGCTACAAACAATCACCTCAGCCTTTCTTAATCTAATTTATCAATTTCCATGTCAATGGCATTGAACATGGATCCAATCCACTACTTGAAGAAGTTGACAACATTCTGGTGATTCAGTATTGAATTACCCACAACAGTATTTAAGGCTCCAACTCTACAGCAGTAAAAAACCAGAGCTAAAGTAGGACTTGCAATTAAACTTATGCTCCAGATATAAAGTGACATAAATAGTAAGATCAGAGAAAAATTAAATGAAAAATTAAAGACAGATAATCACTCAACGAGCTCATGATTCTGCAATAGAAAAAAAAAGAAAACCGCTCACCTATAGCAAACCAAACTTGAAAAGTCAGTATGTCGTCATTCAATGACATAATTCAAAAATTTAAGAACCTGAAGCTCATTTGTATGATCATGAATCATTCTACAAAATAAAAGGAACTTAACTGACCTCAATCAGAGTAACAAAAGAGCGACAGAGTCTCAACAGCCATACTAATATACTCAAAACCATGCCAGTTCACCAATGTCCTGTGTGAATGTTGCACCTGAAGATATCCAAAGATAAGATGCAGGGCAATAAAAGGAACAAATGTTGGAACACAAAAACAGTAAAAGGACTATGTAAAAGAAAAACAAAGATTTCATTGATTTCATTTGACACATATACTACAATGAATATGGAGACTGACAGGATATATGATGCTAAAAAAGAAATATAATCCTAATAGAAAGGCAATCCTTTTTTAGGTAAACTCCGAACTACAATGTACATGGAGCCTGACAGGATATATGATGCTAACAAAGAAATCTAATCCTAATAGAAGCGACATCCTCTTTCAGGTAAACTCCAAACCGCTAGCTGGCCAGTGGCATCGCCGATGAAAGACTGGCTGCTGCACCCGATGGCAATACTGCTGACAGCTCCCTTTGAAAAGATTGTGCCTATTTCATTAGACAATGGGAGGTCATACAATCGAACCGTATTGTCAGTGTGCAGGCAAACTAGGGTTGTATTATGTATACTGGATAATGCAAGCACCCCCGTTTCTTCCCAAACTTCACAAGCAACAAATAAGTGTCCCACACTTTGGTTCAATGCCCACACCTTGATTGTGTTATCGAGGGAAGCAGACAACAAATAAATGCCCCAGTAAAGCAGGGCAGTGACAGAATCAGAGTGCGCATCTACAGAATGGAGGCACTCCACGGTTTTGACGTCTCACACTCTTATGGCACCATCCTCAGAGTCGGATTACAAGGTCTTGTGGTCCTCAGCATCAGGGGAGGATAACCAACTGCGTCCAATAGTAAGACAGGTCATAGCCTTGTTGTGGCCCTTCAAAGTAGCCTCAACTACAGGATGAATGGTCGAATTCCATATCAGTATAGAACCATCCTGCACTCCGGAAAAAAGCTTACCTTTATATGCACCCAGGGAACGAACCATACCATTCGGTCCATCGAGAAGATAATCAGTCTGGGTGTCCAAATTAGCCGCTTTTACGACCTTCGGTCATCAAAGAACCAATTTGAGTGCCCAATTGAAGAGCCTCAATACAGTGACCAGTGATGGAATCCCGCACACATAAACAGCCATCGACGCTTCCAGAGAAGAGCTTGCCCAATCCGGAATGGAAACATGCTCCGGTAACAGCACTGCGGTGCCTCTCTAAGCGAGTCAAAAACGAGAAACCGGAACCAGTAAACCATGAATGCACATCCCCTTACTTGTCGCCGTGAACGCAACCACTGACCCAGAACTGACAAAGCTTTTTGGTGCCACACTGTTCATCGTAATTTGTAATACGACGGCTTCGCTTCACTGCCGCTTCAGTATCCAAATCGGTATACGAACGCTTTCGTTGTGGGCGCGCCTGACACTGGAGAACCCTCCTGGACGTATCAACCTCCATCTTCTTCTATAGAAATCAACAATGGAAATCGATAATTGAAACCCTAGGATGATTTTGCCGAGAAGTCAAACCCTAGGGAGGAACTAGACTCGGAGCGAGAAATAGTGTCTATAAGATCAAGAATTGAAATTAAGAATGGAAATTGCTTCTTTTGGATCAAGAACTGAAATGAGGTCAAGAATGGAAACCACTTATTTTTTAAAATCAAGAATCGAGAACTGAAACCCTAGGATAATTCCAATGAGCCCCAGAGAGAATTGAAAACTTATACTCTCTCCGGTTCTCTAATAATTTCCATTTTTGGATATTTTTTTTATTTTGGCTCCTTCCATATTTAGTAAATCATAGATTATTTTTAACTACTCAATCTCCTTTTTATTCTCTCAATTTAACCTTTATCACACATTTCATTTTCTAAAAAAAAATTGTGACACTTTGAATGAGGCCATATATAGAGGACAGAGGGAGTATGAAAATTGCAGCGTGGATTCTGGGTTAACCTGAGCCCACTGCAGGCTGTGCCCCTGCATCGGGCTGAAATTTTTTGGGCCAAATATAATAGTTTAGTGCTTTTTATACTTGTTTTTTATTAATTTATTAATTTTATAAAATTTGGGCCATTATATTTAAATTTAGTCTATTTTAAGTTTGAAATACATCTTTGTTCCACAAAATCAAAATACTGAATTTTTTTTGGCCCATACAATTACTAAAAAAATTTAAATATATATTTAGCTTTAACTTTCCTTTTCTTTTATATTTTTAACTTGAAAAAGAATGGTGAGTTATTTTTTTTTCTTGATTTTATCTTGTAAAGATCACCACTTAATAATCAATCTAGAGGAAATTTATTTCAATTTGTATAGTTTCTACATTAATTTTACATGACATCATATTCTTTGCATATTAAATTAATTTTGTAAATTATTTTTTTTCGAAAATGAAACTTAAAAAATTGAATTGTAATAAAATATAGATACACGATCTAAACAATAAAGTTTCTCCCGTACTTAGAGAAAAGTTATGAATATATTTTTTTTGCAGAGGTATAAATAAATATAAAATTATATTTTTACTTCAGTGAATCAAAAGTTACTGACAGTACTAATTTGGGGAGATTATATTAGATGATTGAAACAAAATCATGCTCTTTTGTGTCTTGATTTATGACTATTTATTATGTATTATTTTAATATTTTAATAAAAAAAAATAAGTATGAAATGAGATTCTAGCATTGCATGTGATTATTTTACGATCTCCAATAAATATCATTTCTATATTTTGTATCAAAATAAAATTTAAAATAGTTATATAAGGTTCAAAATAAAATTTTTACATAGATTCTCAAAATACATTGAACCGACCCTGTTAAATTAAAACCCTTAAAAGATTTAGAGAGAGATTGCAGGGAATAGAGCTTTCGGCATAACGTACAGAGCTACGGTATGAACGAAGAATAATTGCACTATTTAAAGGTTTTGAAAGTGAGGGAAGCTTCGTCGACAGCGTCCCGATTAACTTCAGATGGGTCGCATCATCGACGCCAGCAGTGCAAGAGGTTACCGGTGGGTAGCATTGCCATCAGCAACGTCAGGGTTGAATTCCGGTAAAAACTACATTTGGGTTCAGGTTGTGAGAAGGGAACGGGTCGAAAACAGTTCAATTTTGGGCTGAAAACATAAATTTGTTGTTGGGATGATATGTATTGGCCTTAATACTATAATTTACATCTAATTAATCACACATCAAATTAAAAATAAATAACATCAAATAAAAAATATAAACCATCAAAATCGAATCTGAATACCAAGCTCCAAAAAATCCTTTCGCACATTCAAGTTGTCCTTCATCTTCCCAAGAATGTAAGTAAGGTCACAATCAAACTCTCACACACATGCTTTTCAATGTGCATTACATCTAAACAATGTTAAACCTCCAAATGCTCCCAGTATGGCCAGTATGGTAAATCGAAAAAAAAATTGATCTCTTCTTCCAAGGTCCATCAGGCACTGCACCCACCTTCTTTATCTTTTTCCCAAGAACAACATTTAATTTCTTCACATTGTTGTGGATGACAACCCCCTTCAATGGTTTTGACGCCTTCCTAACCTCATTTCACCAACAAACTGAAATGTGTCCTCTCGTAACTTGTACTTCATCAGGAAGAATTTCTGGTGACCTAAATAAAGTGTCTTGCTACCATTTTTGAACTGCTGGAAATCTGTACCCTTTTCTCATACAGGACACGCCTTGTGTCCCTTCACCACATAATCCGAAAGGTTACCATATACTGGAAAATCATTTATCGTACCAAAAAGCATGGCTTTCTAGTTGAACATTGATCCCCTAAAACCATCAAACACATTGACACCATTGGACCATAGTACCTTCAAATCTTCTATCAGAGGGACCAGATGTGTATCAATGTCATTTTCGGGTTGTTTGGGTCCCAAAATTAACAAAGGCATCAACACATATTTCCTCTTTTTACACAAATACGGAGGAAGGTTTTATATGGCGAGCATAACCGGCCATAAACTATGTTTCGACGACATGTTGTCGAATGGGTTCATTCCATCAGTACACAAAGCCATTCTCAAATTCCTAGGCTCACTTGCAAAGTTTGGATACCTCTTATCAAAAGTTTTCCACTGATTGACATCAGCTGGATGACGAATCATGTCATCTTCAAGAGAACCCATTCCCATGTACCACGTCATATTTTTTTGCATCATTAGCGTTCTTGGATAACCTCTTCAGCCTCAGAATAATTGGAAGATACCACATGCATTTCGCAGGGACTCGTTTCCTTACCTTTACAACAACATCTCCATCGAAAATCACATTTTTCCTTTTCTTGTAACGTGACACATGGAATGCGGGGCAAGCCACCTCCATCTCTCAATCATTCATGTACAAAACACAATCGTTGGGACAAACATGTATTTTTTTAATACTTCATTCCCATCGGACATAGAATTCTCTTCGCTTCATAGAGGTTGTCTGGTAACCCGTTACCGGATGGAAGCTTCTCATTCAAAAACTTCAGCAACTTATCCATGCTAGTGTTGCTCCATGAACCAACACCTTTCATATTAAACAATTCCATCAAACATGCCATGACTGTGTCTTTCTTCTTTCAACCGGGATACAACGGTCCGACCTTGTTGTAGTATTCCCGATTTTCCCTAGTGACCTTCGTTCATCATAATGCTCCTATAAAATGGATCCCGGAGAAAAAACTCTGACGCTCAAGTCAGTGTCTTTTCTTTTCAGAATTAGGATTTCTCAGTCTAATCGCACTTACCTGAACTGACGTTCTTCTTCTTCCTTTTATAGCGCGTTACTATTTTGGTTCCGCTTTATTAGGGTTCCCCATCATGGCTTGTGTTGTGGTTTTGATAAAGGCAGTTCGTGCCTGAAGCTTAATCGTGGTCTCCGTCTTTCTCAGTTCGTGGCCTGACTTGTTCTAACCTGATTCTTCCTTTTCCGATTCGCATTGTAGGTTAGTGTAGAGCCTAATCATGGGATGTGCCTGAAGTCCAATCTTTTAGGGTTCATGGGCTAGGTATACACCATTGTCCCCCCACCCTCTCCAGCCATGAAGACTAAAAGACACAAAGCAATGGCATTACTTGTGAAATGAATGTGAACTGTTGTTGTATTCTAACAACATGTTCGTCAATAATATTACTCCTCTTGTCATTGAGAAGTTTCGTTGGCTTCTTTGCTATACTTGTGGCCTTGTTACTGTTCTTGATTTCAAAATTTGAATTTTGAATCTTCCCCATCCATATCGTGTTTGTGATAAGCCCATATGTTTAGATTGTGTTTCCAAGGACCGAGATTCTATCCTTATTCTTTGCTATATTGTTCTGATTTTTCCTAACTTTTGTTATTGCTCCATCTCTTAAATGAGGAATTTTGAATTAATTAATTTAATTCCATCATCATTAAGTGTGTTGTCTACTCAAATTATGTCGCCATTTCGATATCTGTAAAAGGTAACCTACTTTTGTGTCAGACTATCATCATTATGCTTTCGAACTAATTGATCTCGTTTTTGTCATTTCTCTATTGTTGTTTAAATACCAAATTTATTTCTCACCTAAGAAATTTGACAAAACCTCGTGAACTACTGGAAAATAGGTACATAGGCATTAGTATGCCAGTGCTGAGAGAGCAATACTGGTGCTAAAAATTTCATAAGCATCAGTATTTTAGCAAACTAACCAAATATCGGTGCCTATGAATAAATTCAGCAGTGGTACACTGAATATCGGTGTCAGATACCTGTGCATTTGAACAAAAAAAATCTGAATTTAATATTTTTTAGCACCGATTTTGAATGAATAACATGTACTGGTGCTAGCACTGGTGCTAGTACTGGTGCCTATGACCAGAATAGTAATTTTGGCGAGTAAAACTTCGGTGGGAAAATATCTAACACCAGTATAGGTTATAATATAGCAGTGCTAGGAGTGCATTTAATTTAAATTTTTTAAAAAAATGCTTTTAAGAAGCCCCACGTAGCAGCTTCATAATTGTATTGGCACCGGTAATAGTACCTGTGCTTGATATATAGAAAATCTTCAAAAAATGGGTTTATGGTATGAGTTACTCTTGAAAATGAGTCTATGATATGAGTTACTCTAGAATATGTACAAGCATTTTCTAACATTTCACCACAAAATTTATTTATTTAATATTTCTATGTTTAGGGAAGAATTAAAAAAAATTGTGTATTTTGGAGCAATGGTAATGGGGTAACAGAATTTTGAGCCACATTTTAATTTTCTTAGGCTGTATAGAAGTAATCAATGTTGACTTTTGAGACCCTTCCATACACCCATGCATGCCCAAATTGCAAAGTCGCAATCTTATGCTATTGAATTGAATTTTGGTGTTGTCAATTTTGTGATTCGACAACTTCAACTTTCTTGGAGAGACCTAAGTGCAATGAGTAAATACTTTACTCATAACTCCAAATAGAAATTCCCTTGAACGTGATGCTACCCTATACACGCCCATTGTATTTTCCAAGTCTATAATGGAATATTTATCAACAATCGGACACAAGAACATATATGTAATTCTTTCCAATTTCCCTTTCTTACTTCTAAGTATTCAACCCTAACTTACTGTAGAACCTGTACTAGCATTTTCTAACAATTCACCAAAAAAGTAATTTATTTTATATTTCTATATTTAGGAAAGATTAACAAAATCATGAATTTTGGAGCAATGGATAATAGGGTAACACAATTTTGGGTCATAATGTAATTTTCCAAGACTGTGTATAAGTAATAAATGTTGATTACTTATAAGGCCCTTCCATTCACCCACACATGCCCAAATCGCAAATCCACAACCATATATTATTATTTTGTGATTTGGCAACTCCAACTTTCTTGGAGAGGCCTAAGTGCAAAAGGTAAAAAAAATTACTCGTAACTCCAAATGAAATGCGCTCGAACATGATGCTACCCTATACACCCCCATTGTATTTCCCAGTTTCGTAAAAAACAATTTATAAACAAGCGAGCACAAGAACATATATGTAATCCTTTCCAATTTTCCTTTCTTACTTCTAAGTAATCAACCTAGAACATGTACTAGCGATTTCCAACATTTCACCGAAAAAAATCATTTATTTTCTGTTTCTATATTTATGCAAGAATAACAAAAATCATGTATTCTAGAGAGAAGGATAATGTTGTAACGAATTTTTGGGCCATAACATAATTTTCCATAAATATGTTAGAGGTGCTTCTATTCACCCATTGTAGCCCGAATTTCGAACACGCAATCGTCTCTTATTTAATTGCATTTTGGTGTTTTTAATTTTGTGATTTGTCGCCTCCAAATTTCTTCTATGAACCTAATAGTAAAAATTAAAAGATAACTTAAAGATTAAATAATACTAGAACCGGCATTGTTTTACATTAACAACGGTGCTACATTATGACGGGAAAATGATTTCCCAATTTTTTATTCAAAATTTTGGAGGGATTGTTTAAAATTTTTGAAATATTGGACTCAGTACCGATATCAAACTACAAAAAATAGGAACTTTTTCCTTAGTTCCATAGGATTTCTTACCTCAGGTTTTAGTCCCAAAAAACTGAGTAAATACTGGTGTAGTAAAAGGTACATTTTTTTTACCTCGGTTCAGAAGCGAGGTAAAAAGTATTTTTTACCTCGTTAGACCGATATCACCAGGTTTGGGACTGATATTGGTCCAAACAAACAGGCCGAAGAAGGGAGACCATAGCTGCAACTTCATTCAGGGCGACGTCGACATGTATAAGAACCGTCATCGGCCAGAGCAAGAAGGCAGACAATGGGAGAGGAAATGCTTCAACTTCATCCAGAAGACGTCGATCTAAATAGGAGCGATGTCACTTACGCTTGTAAGCGACATCGCGTACTGTGGGATGCCCATGTTGTGTGCATGTTGGAGTTGAACGATGACCAATGCAACCTCATTTTGATTAGTCGATGTCACAAAAAAACCGACACTAGTTTATGAGGCATGTCATGATGACTCTAGGGTTGAAACGACAATAGTCACTACACTACAACCCTAGTTGATACAAAATATCATGCCTCGTTTATCGGGGAACATGACTTCCAGTCGAAATTAGGCATACACATTGGTGTTCACGGTCCTATGTGAATACACTCACATAGCCGAGGACTCACAATCCCGTATATCCTAACCATACACTCCCAGGGAAAGCAAGCATAGCACCACACATGGAACATATAACTATAGTGTATCATAGGATATATATACATAACATGCATTTCATAAGAATGTAAATATTAAATCAAACAAAGATATTCATGAACATAAAAAGATAGGGAGACCTAGAATCTCACAAAATCTCTACCAAGTCATGAATACAAATTAAATCCCCAAGTGAATCAACTACTACCTAAGTATTGAACTCAATTTAATCACTGGATTCAATGTCATTGGGCACAAAACTAAGAAATACTAAATGAAGAGAGAAGGGTTATTCCCTTTCTCTCTCTACCTACTCTTAGAAAACTAGGAGAATAAAATTACAACTAATGAATGAGGTTCAAGAAAATAAATTACTCTACTACTAATAAATCCATGGCATTTATTGGATTAAATGTCTTGGATCTAGGAACCAAGGGAAGGGGAAAAAAAGAAGAACTCTAGAGAGAGAGGGAGATAATTTTCCTCTTCCTTCCTACCTACTAAAAACTAAGAGTCTACATTATGTCTACTTACTAAAGCCTAAGATACTAAAGGCTCCTTATATAGGAGAAGATAAATGAGCCTCTACATGCCCAAGTTTGGAAAACCCTAGTGAAACCCTAATTGCCACCACTAGTGCCACATAGGCACAAACTGTGCAAAAGTACACGGTCTGTGCAAATCCTTGTGGCCCACTAACCAAAGATGCTCCCTGGGTATATTGAGCGCACAACCCACACAAAAATATGCAGGCCGTGGACCGTAGTCTTCATCTTCCATTCTGAGCATGCAGGTCGTGTAAAGGCTTACGGGGCGCGGACTAAAGGTCCAGGATCTTCAACAATGCTGGTGCATGGGCAATAAAAAGGCACAAGTCCCGCTCCATGACTTAGTTTCCTTGGCTCTTGGCTTGGCATGCGCCGTGCAAGCTACACGGATCATGGCAGTGTTCAACTTGTCCTAAACTTGTTTTATCCTTCAACTTGTTTGCACCGCTACAGATTAACTGGTGATTCAATTTTGGAGTTCTTGTAGTTTGTTTTATAGCGCTCAAGAAGACAAATCCAATGGTGCCACCCTCAGACGTTGATTCTTCTCAGTTTGTTCCCAAAACTTTGTACAACTCTCAGATTACAATTCATCCACTTCTTTGTCTTCCTTCTTTGACCCTTCTATCATCTACCATATTTTGACTCGTGGCCTTTAGTCTTCTACCATCCTTGCGAATGACCTTCTACAATCTACTACCATTCTCACATAGGACCTTCACTAAACTACTCAAAAGTGCTTACGAACAATCTATAAATAAGCTCACAAATAGAATCTAGATGCTCGTGAGGACATAGAATCATTAGATCTAAATAATCTACAAAATGAGGGATTTAGATAAGAAATCCAACAATGGCCATCTAAACCCCTTGTAATGTAAAATCACCTAAATCTAGCAATCTACCATACAAAAGCTACTTAAATATATGCTAAATGCATTAGGAAACACATGCTTATAGGTGCATATCAACTGTTAGGTGTAAATTCACTGGTAAGGAAATCAATAAGGAAGGAAGGATCTTTCCTTCAGAATGAGCTGAAGAAGATTCAGCAATCTTATGTTTCTAGAGGTTATTTATATATATATGTATATATATGTTGTATTTCTTTTATGTGATTATGTCTCTTATTTCTTTTTCGTAATGTGCTTATACTATTTGTGTATTTCATTTGTTGTGTAGTTACTGCATTGGCACGTAGGTCAGCCAAAATAAGTGGTGTTTCAACTCTAGAGGTTCCACTTGTTTTTGTTCCTAAGGAGACCAAGAAAAGGAAGTTGAAAGTTACAGTAACGAAGCTCAAGGATGGTGAAGGTGGGACATCTCATAATTTTAATGATTTTAACTATGATACTTTGTTGAGTAATGTTGTTCGTATGAGTAGAGAATCAACTTGTGTTGATAAGAATGTTGAAGGTGGGGATTCATAGGTGGGTGGGGGTTTAAAAGTTGTTGAGCATGGGGGTTCATAGGATGTTCAGGTGGATGGTGGGGTTCAGGGTTCTTTGGTAGGTGAGGTAGTTAAGGAGGCTTTTAATGAGGTTTTAGGTTCTATGATTTCTAATGTTTCTTTTGGTGTTGAAGGGGTTGGAGTTTCTGATGAAGTTCTAGGGTCGTTGAAGGATAATATGGTTGGTGTAGGCTCAATTACTGTTGAAGGTGGTTTTAGTGCTATTGAGGGTGTTTTAATTGGTGGTTCTAGCGTTGCTGATGGAGTCGTAGAGAAATTTTTTTTAGAAGAAGGTGATGCTAAAGTTGATGCGTTTGTGGAGCATGTTTTTGGTGACTTGGATGATTTAAATAGGAATGGGAGTGAATATGTTAGAGGGGATGATGTAGCTGATGTGGTTATGTCTTCTAAAAAACAGAAAAAAGTCCCCTGCTGGTAAGAAGAAAAAGGGAATTTATGTAAGTCATAAGCAAAATCCCCAGCTTGTTAGTCAAATAAGAAGGCGAAGGAAGTAATTGGTAAGTCCCCTGCTAGACTGGTGAAGAAGTCAAAGAAGCAAAATGGCTGTAAGGCCAGTGACAAACTCAAGATGAAGTCAAAGAAACTGGACGTTGAAGTTGGAAAAAATATGGTGTGAAGAGAAAAGTGGAGAGCATGGTTGGTGGAGCATCGTCTTCTGGAAAAATGGTTGTGGTTGAGGAATGTGTTGTTGCTGAGGGGCAACCTACGAAATAACAATGCAATTGTCCTAAAAAGCAAGTTGTTGGACGTGTTGGTAAGGAGGGTAACTCGCAGTGGCAGATTTAGAAAATAGATTTAGTAGGGGCACTATAATATTAGTTAATAGTATATTGAAAAATAAAATATAGGCTAAATAAACTTTTAAAAAAAGCACCAATCTTAGTATAAATAATACTCCCTCAATCTCATAGAAAATTGCTCATTTACTTTTTCCAAGTCAAACTTTGCAAACTTTGACTCTTAATATAAATTTATATATATATATATATAAAATAAAAATATCATGTGAGATATTATTAGATTCGTCTGAAATTCTCTTCTCTATATATCAAATTTTATGCAAAATTGTTATATGTAGCTAGAGATATTGTTGGTCAAACATGATCATTGAAGATCGTGAAAAAGTAAATGAGTCATTTTCTTTGGGACTGGGGGAGTATAATTTAATGTAATTTTACAATATTTCTTTAAATAAAATCATATTTTGATAACATTTGATAATTCTTTCTTCAAAAACTCAATAAAATATACATTTTCGATGAATGCATCAAGACAATCATGGATTGAACTAGGAATATTTTGTTCTATTGCACATGATTCGTACTCCCTTCATCCCAACTCTATTTGCACTTCTTCTTTTTTTTACCCTAATCTCTATCAAAGTTTGATCACATATTTAAATATATATATATATATATGTGTGTGTGTGTGAATAATAATATTATCGTATATTATATTGTAAAATTCATCGTAACAAGTAGTTTCTAAATATCAACGTTTTATTTGCCGCTATTAAATGTAGGTACAATTGTTAAGGATCAAACATATTTCTTGAATATCGTGATACTGATTGCAGTGCAAATAGAGTTGGGACGAAGGGAGTACATTATTAAGCGATATATAATGTATATTTAGATTTCTCCTATTAATAATTTTCTCAAAAATTTTCTCAAAAACAAATTTTATTAAAACAAGGAGAGCGCAAATGGATTCTTAAGGTAAGTAATTCTGTGAGTATTTTGTTTTGTGATGATTAATGAATAGAAGCATAACTTATGAAATGGTTTTGTGATGATTGGTTGGTTTTCCGAAGTTATGAAATGAAAAGACAAGATAATTAGCAAAGTCAAGTAACTATGCTAATCATCAAACAAACCAAGAAAAAGGGTTTAAAACTACAAAAGACAAAGCGTTGGGGACAATTGACATCCACTTCCAAACCAAATGTAAATCATTGAACCATTCACTCATTCTATCACATTTGTTACCTATGGGGAATGTCATCACTTCTCATTCGAAGATCAACATTCATTCCTTCTAAATAGTAATTTGCACAGACAAATAATGATCATTTGCAAACCTCGTTGACAATCACTCTAGGGAAACAACACCATAAAGGTATTTCATCAATGAAATTTCACATGAAGGACCATAGATTTGATAACAACATGCCTTCTACCAAAGACATAGCCATTTAACCAAACATAGCATTCATTAAGCTAAACCTAGAACAAACCACATTCAAGATTCAACCTTTCATTGCATCTATAGGATAAATATGAGAACAATCCACATTAACATACTTATCTAGAAAGAATCACAACACATTATGCACAAGAAGTTCTAAGTTCATGTTCTTGGATTTTCATGCCAAAGAGCTAAGGAATTCGTCACTTTCCTAACACCCTAACACTTAAATCATGCAAACACTTCCTATTCTCAAACAACCCATGGCATAAATGAAGTAAAACATAGAATTAAAAACACATGAATGCGAAATAACAAAGGCTTCATGAATGAGTGAAACAATCTATTCACTACTTTAACTACTTGTTGTGAAGATAAATCTTCTATCTTTCTTAGATAGTAGTTTGCAAGAGTGAATTTAGCATCTCTTGTCAAACCTCACCAATGACTCCCTTAGCTGAAACACGGCTAAGAGTATCCCATTGATGGCATTAAGCACAAAGAACCAAAAAGCTTGGCAACACTTATAAACACTACACCTTGTCTAAGCATTTAAACAATTCATGCCAAGGTGTCTTTGCATGCAAATCCAGTCTCTAATATACTCCTCTTTGGCTCTCTCAAATGCCTCCGCCTCCGAGCTGCAGTCCTGGAGATGTTGGCCAATGCCATGAATTCTTTGGTCACAAACTCGGGGTTGCAAAAAATGGGAGTCACCGGCTCGTGGTTTGCACCCTTTACTGGTTTCTTCCTCTTCTCACCCTGTGAGGACTTCCCTTTCTCTGACACATTCTTTTTCGGAGGCATTCTAAAACAATGAAGGGAACAAGTGGTAATGTGATCATCAAAGAGGTATAGCCCACAATATCATTCAACAAGACAATTCCCCCTAAATAGCCTAATCATTCAAGCCATGAAAATCTAAGCATGTAGGCTATTTAAACAAAAACATTCTCATCAAACAAACTCATGTAGATTCATACCATCCCATCAATAAGATCGTGCAGTCAATATTCATCCCCTCATAAATCACCCAACACATAAAGAACATATCATCCAAGCATAATAGCACATCAAACCACCCAAACTTTCTTCAACACAAGATTATGCATGTAACCCATACACATATCTCAACAACATACACTCATTCAAGAATCATGCTTTACATAACACAAATAAAATGTTAATAAAGCAAATAAACAAATAGTTCAATGGATTACCTAGAATTTGAAGCTAAGAGTTGCAAGATCCACAAAAGAAGAAGCAAAAATTGCTAATTTTTGAGAGAAAAGCTTCAAATTTTCAAGTTCACCAAGAGTGTGTGTGAGTGAGTGTTTCTTGAAAAGCTTGAATGTGTCAAATGACTCAATTAGGTGGAAGAATGTACCATGGATCTAAAAATTCAGTGAAGGTGATAAAAGGGAGAGGTACAATTAGGATAGGGATGGAATTTTGAAAACTGCAAATTAGGGGACAATAGTATCAATCAATTAATTACAAGGGATGTTGGAAGTACTATTTGCATAAAAAACTAAGGAATTGGGGAACTTCAAAATTTATAAACGAAAAATGCATTTTTTAGTTTGAAATTCATAATTTTTGAAAATTTACATTTTTGAAACAATTTGAAAGTGCAAATGGGGAAATGACACAAATACCCTCGCGTCAAGGGTACACAATGCAGACCCCCCCTCGTGCCAATGGCCCGTAGCACGGACCGTATAGCTTGACCCGGTCCATGTCGGATCATGGCACAAGGCCCCTCGTGCCAAGGTTGCCTGGCGTGGACCGTGCCAGATCATGGCACGAGGCTACTAGAATTTTGACCCTAATCTTAAGTTTTTCCCTCTTTTTTTAAAAAAAAAACTATGCCTCCCATCAAGTCTAATTCCATCCAAACAAAATCATGAGACTCGAACTCAAATTTTCAAATCAAACAAGAGTTTCATCTCAAAAATCCTCGTCATAAATAAGAACATACAAAATCTACTCACAACTCAAAATCATGAAATCAAAGAAAAAAGAAGCAACATATATTTATTGTCGTCCTCACAGCTTATTTCTTTTCATGCAATTTTAGTTAGAAAAACCTACATGCGGGTCTCCAGAATCGGCATCGGCGACTCCACCAACGATAGCAACGTGTCACCCTTAACTTCAGACCCTTTTTCTGCCATAGAAAATAGATCACCGTGCCTTGCTAAGGTTGAGTCCATAAACATCACTTTTGGGTTAGGAGGAGGTCGAGGGAATTTTAATCCCTCGACGCTCTTCCTTTCCTGCTGCAAGTTAGTTAGCATGGAAAAGCAGTCTAACACAAATATGTTATCACTCAAATCATGCGATGTATAAAAATCATCAACGCTATCATCATCGGAGTCTGATCAAGGGGAACTTGCAGGATTCACACGTTTAATTAGTTAAGATAAGTATAATTGTATGGTGTACTTTGTATAGTATCTTTTTGATTAGTGGATTCATTCTGAACTGGTCCATGCCCTACAGATGCAGGAGAATTTCACCAAACTACGTAACCAAGTCTAGTGTCTTTATGCTTTACTTTATTGCATACTTGGTTAGATAGGTTATGTTGGAACATAGCAGTAATAATTAAGATAATTCGGTAAAACCAAATTTCATTTGGTATCATAGCTTGGTCTTATTTTTCTCTTTGTTGTGTCAAGAAAAGTGTGATCTGGTTTTACCATAGCGACCAAAGAAGGAGCTTCTGTGTCTCGGCCACCTCCGATAGAAGGCAACAACTACAACTATTGGAAGGCACGCATGAGAGTCTTTATCAACTCACTGGATGAACTTGCTTTGTACTATGTTGAAAATGAGTGGAATCACCCTACTGAAGATGCTGAAACAATCTCTAAGGAAAAAAGAATGATAGTCAAGTCAGAGGGAGCAGAAACTCAAAAACAAATCTACTTGGTCTCTTGATGAACTCAAGGCCTCACTGGAAAATTCAAAAGCATTAAATGCTATCTTCACGACAATTGATGAAAATTATTTCAAACTCATCTCTACATGCGATCAGGCCAAGAAAGCTTGGGATATTCTGCAAACAGTTCATGAAGAAACTAGTCGAGTTTGAGAGTCTAAATTATAGATTTTGGCTACAAAGTTCGAGGAACTCAAGATAGAGGAAGATGACACTATTTTCGTATTCAATGAGAAACTCAGAGACATCTCCAATATGGCGTATCAACTTGGAAAAATTTACAAAGTGGAAAAATTGGTGAAAAGGACCTTGAGATCTTTCTAAAAGGTTTGCAATGAAGGTTACAACAATAGAAGAAGCAAGATTCACCATGAGTCTAGATGAATTAATGGGATCGTTACAGACTTATGAGATGATATTCCAACATTCTACAAAAGATTGGCGTTCAGAACATCGTTATCAAAGGACAATCACGAATCTAACAGTGATGATAAATTTGAAAAACTTGCACTTATCACAAAAAAATTCTCAAGAATGCTGAAGAAAGTAGTAAACAAGAAATCACAGGAAATGTTTGGTGGAAATAGACCAAGACCACAATAATTTGGAAATAACCGTGGGACACGATTTGAACAAGGAAATCAGCAGTTTCCCAGAAATCAAAGGGGTGAATCAAAACAGCCTGGATGAATTCAATGCAGAAAATGTGAAGGATATGGTTATATTCAGGCTTTATGTGCAAATACCTGAAAAAAAGGGAAAATCATATGTCACCTCATTGAGTGAAGATGACGGAGTAGAGAAAGATGAAGATGAACTTATGAGCTATGTGGCATTTGGAGAAAAATATTCATGGTGCATCAGATGATGAATGTTCCAACATGTCATATAAAATCAAAGTTGTATGTTCCAACATAGATTCATATAAGGTGTGATGATGACATACATGTTGTGAGTGGTGAAGAAATCTACAGTACATATGAAAAGATGTATGCTATGTGGCTCCAAGTTGTTGATATAAACAAAGTACTGAAGGAAGAGAAAAACCATCTGGTTGAGATAGAAAAAGAGTTGTGTTTGGAAGTTGCTAAACTCAAAAAAGAGAATGATGAGTAGAATGTGAAACTAATTTCAGCAACCAAGAGAGATGAGACGTCTGAAGCAACAATTACCAAGTTGAACTCTGGAAAAGCAAAACTTGATGATTCTGGTTATGGGAAAGAGCTTCAGAGATCGACACGGAATTGGGTATGACAACTCACCTAAGAATACAATCATGCTCAAGTTGAAGATTTGAGAGGTAAAGAGAAAGTTTGGTAAACATCATCAAAGGAAACCTCTCATCTGTAGCTACTACTCATATCAAGGGCACACAGAGAAACAATGCCATAAATTTCTCAAAGACATCATGTCAGGACAAAAAATCTTGGTATGTTCCAACATAGATGAGGTCCATAAATCAAAGATGGTCAGAAAGGTATGGGTTGTTAAAAGCTCTAGTACTTGCTTTGTTGCACATAATTCTATTATAGCACATTCTAGAGATTCGTGGTACTTTTATAGTGGTTGTTCTTGCCACATGACCGGCACTCAGTAGTTTCTCACAAACATCACACAATATGATGGTGGTTTTGTTACCTCTGGCGATTGAAAGAAGAGTAGAGTAGTTGCAAAAGGAGAACTACAAATTGAAGGATTCCTAGTATTTACCAGTGTTTTGTTTGTTGAAGACTTAAAGGCAAATATGCTAAGCATAAGCCTACTGTGTGATGAAAATATGACTGTAGAATTTTAGAAAGACAAATGTATAGAGAAACACGGAGAAGCCAAAGTCCTTTCATGCATTTGATCATTAGATAATTGCTATTTGTTGGAATAGGAAGTGAAGTGTAAGAGCTCTAAACAAGATGAAGAATCTCTGTGGCACAAAAAGCTCGGTGACATAAATTACAAAACCTTGGGGAAAATTGCAAATGCAAAGGCAATACGAGGTATGCCTACATTGACAAGCAAATGGGGAATTGTCTGTGGACCATGTCAACAATTTGATCTCCCCACTCTTCAGTTCAATATATAACTACCTCAAGAAATATGGAATTTTTGCATATGAATTTGATGGGTCCAGTCAATACACCTAGTATAAGTGGAAATAAATATATCTTTGTATGTGTTGATGATTTCTCTAGATTTACCTGGGTAGCTTTTCTAAAATAAAAATTTGATACTATGGAAGTG
Source organism: Rubia yunnanensis (assembly GCA_037428765.1). Taxonomy (NCBI): domain Eukaryota; kingdom Viridiplantae; phylum Streptophyta; class Magnoliopsida; order Gentianales; family Rubiaceae; genus Rubia; species Rubia yunnanensis. The sequence goes on from CM075066.1 coordinate 28,832,180, forward strand.
TTTAGAAGTCTTTTGATAAAATTATAGATAGAAAAGGGAAGTCTAGTTGGGAAGATGTTAGAATTCGCAGTGATCATAGCAGGGAATTTGAAAACTCTCAATTCAGTGACTTTTGTGATGAGCTTGGAATTCAACATGAGTTCTCTGTACCAATCACCCCTCAGCAAAATGACATTGTGAAATGGAAGAACAGGAATCTTCAGGAGATGGCTCTAGTTATTTTATCCGAGAAAGAAATTCACAAAAAATGGTGGGTAGAAGCCATTAATACAACTTGCTATATAATCAATCAAGTGTATCTACGTCTATTCACAAGCAAAATGTCCTACAAGATTTGGAAGGGCAGGAAGCCAAATGTCTCATACTTTCACATGTTTGGAAGCAAGTGCTACATTCAAAGAGATAGAGAGCAATTGGCAAAATTTGACAATCGTAGTGATATTGGAATTTTTCTTGGTTATTCTGTGAACAATCGAGCTTATCGTGTTTACAATCTTTGGACAAATACACTCATGGAATCCATAAATGTTATTGTGGATGGTTCTGATGAAGGACAAGTATAAGATGATGGAGAAGATGAACCTGATAAAGACCATGTTCCAACACAACACGGTCAACCTGGCATGCCAAACTCATCGCATGTTGGAACATCTGAGTAGACTGATTATCCTGCTGAGCCAGAAGTATTGAGTATGTTGGAATGTCATCCCCCACTGCCTCATCATATGTTCTAACACATGAGTAACTAGAACCAATGATAAGGAGTACTCAATCAATCCCTCGGGTTGATTTCAGGAAATCAGCAGGATTACAATGCTTCATCTCTCTCACTGAATCCAATAACTACAAGGAGGCCTTACTTGATGAATACTGGATTGTGACTATGCAAGAAAAACTTGTTCAGTTCACACTAAATGATGTATGGTATGTCACTTCTCATCTTAAAGGTGTGAATGTCATCAGCACAAAGTGGATTTTCAAGAATAAATCAGATGCTGATGGACAAATCACTCGAAACAAGGTCAAATTGGTTGCTCAAGGATATACTCAAGTTGAAGGAGTTGACTTTGATGAGACATTCGCAACAGTTGCCAGGTTAGAGTCAATTTAAATTTTACTTGCTATTGCGTGCTCTATCAACTTTACTCTGTATCAAATGGATGTTAAAAGTGCTTTTCTAAATGTTGTGGTAAATGAAGAAGTGTATGTGGAACAACCTAAAGGATTTGAGGATCCTCAAGAAGGTGTAGTATGATTTGAAACAAGCACCCATGCATGGTATGAACGACTTACTAACTTTCTAATTCATAAAGGTTATCGTCGAGGGGAGTAGATAGCACATTATTTGTGCTAAAAAGGGCCTCAAAGATATTGATTGCTCAAATATATGTTGATGATATTGTGTTTGGTTCTACTTCATCATCTATGGTGCATGATTTTGTTACTCTGATGCAAGCCGAATTTGAAAATAAGTATGGTTGGATAACTCACATACTTTCTAGGGCTGCAAGTCAAGCCAGAAAAAAATGGCTTGTTTATAAATCAGAGTAAGTATGCTCTGAATTTAGTGAAGGGATCCAGACTAAGCAATTCCCGTGCAGTTTGAACACCTATAAGGGTTTCTGATAAACTGGTGAAGAATGAGAAATGATTCAAAGTTGATCAGAAGTTATACAGGGGCGTGCTTGGGATTTTATTGTATTTGACAGCAAGTAGACTAGATATATGTTTCAACATAGGAATCTGTGCAAGATTTCAGGCTGACCAAAGGAATCTCATTTAACTACAGTCAAAAGAATTATTCAATATGTGAGGGGTTTTCGAGTCTGGTGTCTGGTATTTTAAGAATCAAGACTCTTATCTAATTGGGTACATTGACTCTTATGGGGTTAGTAATGCAGATGATCGTAAAAGCATTACAGGTGAGTGTTTCTTTATTGGCACAAATCTAGTTTCTTGGTATAGTAAGAAACAAAATTCAATTTCTTTGTCTACTACGGAAGCTAAATATCTTGATGCTGGAAGTTGGATGAAGCAAATGTTGAATGACTATGGAATTCATCAAGGGTCTTTGAAGATCTTATGTGACAACACAAGTGCTATTGATATTTCTAAAAAATCCAGTTCAACGCTCTCGAACCAAGACATCAGGCATCATTTCATTCAAGATCTTGTTGAAAGGAAGGAAGTGGTAGTGGTCTATGTTCCAACATCTGAGCAATTTGTAGATATCTTCATAAAACCATTGGATACTGCTACATTTGAGCTTCTCAGACAACACTTAGATGTTTGTTAGATTTGAGGTATTTATTTATATAGCTTTTATTTAGTTGTAAATATTTTTCCCACTTTATTTTTGCTCAAAAAATCTGAAAAACAAAAAAATAGAAAGAAGAAAAAACTACCAAAATAGAAGTTGTGAAGACATGGTATGTTGGAAGTTCAAGAAGGTGTGACTTGAGTTGACAAGTGAGAAAAGTGAAATAATTGCTTTTTTTCGAAAGGGAAAAAGTGGCTTGCGTGGTAAAAGGGGTAAATAGTGAAGAGTTTGTTTTGGTTCAAAATTGTCTCCATCTCTCCATATCCCTCTATTTTTGGCATACACTTCCAAATTCCTTGGTCTTTTGGATTTCTTGTTGCTGAAATCTTTGTGAGTGTATCTTGAAGAACTTGAGCAGAGATTCTCTTCTTCACAACGAAACCTTTGCCAAAAAATGTCCCCAAAAATATCCATGGCCGAGAAAGAGACCAAAGAAAATTCTCAGCCCCCGGAGAATATCAATGGTGAGCAGAGGGAGTAACCATGGAGAGGAGTTCAACTGGTGACAGTGGCCAGGATGAAGAACTCAAGAACAAGGGAAAATCTCCCTATCAAAAGGTAACTTGTCCGGATCCCCCTACTCTGAAGTTGCATGGCATGGAGTTTAAATCCATCGATAATTCATTTAAGTGGGTTTAAGCTAATAGGATCACGATATATTTGTCTAAGTTTAAGAATTTAGAAAGGGGATTCCTCAATGTGAAAGTTAAGAAACTATTTTCTGGATATATTGGAGAGCTTGAGGATATTGAAAACTATAATACTAGGTTGTAGAGAGGGAAATATTGTGTGTACAATGGGAAGGATATGTTTCATGTTCATTCATCTATTCCTGGCCCTAGTAATGTTAGAATTGAGGAAATCATTGATGATGAGGCGGAGGGACTAGAAGTGATTAAATCCACTGATAGGATGCCCTTAGGATTTTATTATGCTGAGGCCGCCAAGAGACTTGAAGAACTTAGAAAGCCTATGATCATTGAGATTACAAACAGTGAATAGGGAGAAAGTGCTGGGTATTTTCCAACACAGAGGGCAGAGTCATCTACTGCTGAAGATATGGAGATTGATGATGTTGATATGGGAGGTCAAGACTAGTTTTATGTTACTGGGATTCATATGATGACTTGGAATATTCAGAAGGAAGAAAGGCAGGAGGGTTTGACTTGATGCAAGAGGAAGAGGCTGAAGAGAAGCATGTAGGAACACGGGGTGAAACAGGTACTGAGCAGGAGGAAGAGGTTGAGTAGGCTGAGTGTGTTCCAACACAGGAACCAAACCTGAACTACTTCAGTGATAAAGTGTTAGATGAATTATTTTAGATTGTAAGGGCCAAGAGAAAGATGTCTGCTGCTGAGGATTCTCCACCAGCCAAAAGGTCAAAAAAGAAAGCCCATGCTGCTCTAAAGATGAAGAATTTGCTGCCACCCCCTTTTGTAAGTGAGACGTTGTCCTTCTCGTACTTTGATATTAAATGTGAGGAGATGGGAGAGATTTTTGCAGAAAAGAAGATAATTTCTGAAAGGTCACTGGACTTAGGGGCTTATAGGTCTAGTGGTTTTACTATTTTTTTGAGTTGATTTGGACGAAGAGAGCTGTCATTGTGCAAATTTAATATAACAAGCATGTTTTTACAAAATTTTACTCAAACTTGATGGATGAAAACTTGGAAATTGCCTCCCCATGGTGGGATAGAGTTTATATTAGGGGGAAGGTGATAGATTTCTCTGCTGGCAGAATGAATAAAATTTTAGGGCTGAAAACTCCAAATTTTGAAGGTATCTTCCCGGATGATTTTGATATGACAGATGATAAAATTCTGGAAGTGGTTTCTGGTGGATACAAGACTGAGTGGCTAGACACAGGGTATTCACATGCATCTTGCCTATTTTCTAGGTTTTTTGGACTATATCAGGTGGTTGTAAACTGCTGGATGTCATCTTCCAATACTACAACTCTGACAAGAGAAATGGAAAAACTGCTATACTGTGTTGGAACACAAAAACCAGTCAACCTGGGGTTATTCATTCAGTAGAATCTGGTTAGGCAAGCTATTGCTCCAAAGGCTAAGCATGCCCTGGTGTATTCTTGTTTGATTTTTGCATTGGCTAGGAGTGCAAAGGTGAAGGGCAAGGCAAATGATATCATTATTGATACTGAATTTCTTCGGCCAAACAAGAAGACCTTTGGAATGAGGCAAGTGCATGATCTACCTTGGAATCCAGAGGCTTCCACTTCTACAGATGCTAAGAAAAAGGTTAAGTTGGTGGTTCCTAATGCAAGGTTGGGGGCTGTAGCCATCCAAATAGCGGCCCTTGAAGCAGAGAATGCCAAGATTAAGAGGGAGAAGGCTCTGTTGGAAGCACATGATGCTGCTCCTGAACATGATTGATGATCTTGAAGTGTCTATGTTCCAACATGATGAGTTCAGGGGTAGCTGACTTCATTATCCTTTTTGATTTTATTTCTGTGGTTTATTACCTTTGGCATATTCATGGTCCCGGGGGGAGAATATTTTGGACATTATTATTTGATTGGATGTTTGGAATATAAAAATTTTGGAATTCTAGTGTTCTTATGGTATTCTTATATAATTAGATTCAGTATTTAGTATATGTTCCAACATAGGTGGATTTCTGGAAGACTTATGTGTATGATTGGAAGTTTTTCATTGAGTTCTTATTTCCAAAATGATTGGGTCCATAAAATGCCAAAGGGAAGATTGTAAAGTCAAGTGGTTTTCATTGATTATTTAATTGGAAATTAGTGAACAAATTTGGAAACGAAAAAACTTTCCTATTGAAACATGCAGACAACTGCCACATTAGCGCCTACAAGGTTTTACAAGATAAAACAGAATATTGTGATATTTGTTGATTTATGGAAATTTGAATATTCTACAATATATTAGGTGGTGGTAGAAGCATATTAGGTTTATGGAAAATTCCTACAAATATGGTATTGGATTTATGAAATATATGAGATATATTGTGATAAGGAAAATCTCTTTATTTATGGGATTTGGATATGCTTCAGAAGTAGATAAGGAGTAGGAATATTATGGAGATAATCATGGAGAGTTCCGATCTGCTCATGACTTTAAAATGGGAAATCAAGATTAAACTCACAGACTTAATAGAAAATTTTTCATACAGATTTGATATCTTTCGAGAATATTGCGAGAGTCAGAATTCTATGTTCCAACATACGTAACCTATTGTTAAAAATTCAGAATCGTATACCTTAATTCCTTGGGAGGAGGAGATCTAGCATCAATGAGTTTCAAATTCAGAGGGAGTTTGATCAAGGAGGATCGGTAGCAAGGGGAGCATGCAGGATTCACACGTTTAATTAGTTAAGATAAGTATAATTGTATGGTGTACTTTGTACTGTATCTTTCTGATTAGTGGATTCATTCTGAACTGGGCTAGGCCCCACAGATGTAGGTGAATGTCACTGAACTGCGTAACCAAGTCTCGTGTCTTTATGCTTTACTTTATTGCATACTTGGTTAGATAGGTTATTGTAAAGTCAAGTGGTGTTCATTGAATATTTTAATTGGCAATTTGTGAACATATTTGGAAACGAAAAACATTCTATGTTGGAACATGACGACATCCATAATTAGGCCTACAAAATTGAACGGAAAAAAATCAAAATATTATGGTATTTGTGATTTATGGAAATCTGAATATTCTGCAAAATGCTAGGAGGTGGTAGAAGCATAATTGGTTTATGGAAAATCCCTACAAATATGGTTTTGAGTTTATCAAATACATGGTAGATATTGTGATAAGGAAAATTCCTTTATTTATGGGATTTGGATATGCTTCAGAAGCAGATAAGGAATAGGAATATTATGGAGATAATCATGGAGAGTTCCAATTTTCTCATGGCTTTAAAAGGGGACACCACAAGTGCATTAAACTCACGATTTTAACTGAGAAAATCTGCACACAGATTTTCATATTTCCGAGAGTCTTGTAAAGAGCTAGATCTATATGTTCCAACATACATGACCTGCCATTCAAAGTTCAGAATCATATGCCTTAATTCCTCGAGAGGAGGAGATCCAACATCGACGAGTTTCAGGTCAGAGGGAGTTTGATCAAGGCGGATCGGTAGCTAGGGGAGCTAGCAGAATTCACACGTTTGATTAGAAAAGATAATTATTTTGTATGGTGTACTTTGTACTGTATCTTTCTAATTAGCTGTTTCATTTTGAACTGGGTCAGGCCCAGCAGATGTAGGTGGATTTCACCAAACTGCATAACCAAGTCTTGTGTCTTTTATGCTTTACTTTATTGCATACTAGGTTAGATATGTTATGTTGGAACATAATAATAATAATTAAATAAATTCGGTAGAACCAAATTTCATTTGGTATCAGAGCTTGGTCACTTATTTTTCCCTTGGTTGTTTTAAGGAAAGTGTGATCATGTTTTACCATGGCGACCAAAGAAGGAGCTTTAGTGTCTCGGCCACCTTTACTGAAAGACAACAACTACAATTATTGGAAGGTATGCATGTGAGTTTTCATCAACTCACTGGATGAGCTTGCTCTGCACTATGTTGAAAATGAGTGGTACCATTCTACTGAGGATGCTGATACAAGCTCTAAGGTGAAAGAAGAAGAGTTAAGTCAAAAGGAGCAGAAACTCAAAGACAAATCTACTTGGTCTCCTGATGAACACAAGGCCTCACTAGCAAATTCAAAAGCATTAAATTTTACCTTAATGGAAGCTGATGAATTTTTTTTTCAAACTCATCTCTACATGTCATCAAGCCAAGAAAGCATGGGAAATTATGCAAATAGTTCATGAAGGAACTAGTCGAGTTCGAGAATCTAAATTACAGATATTGGCTACAAAGTTTGAGGAACTCAAGATGGAGGAAGATGACACTATTGCTATATTCAACAGAAAACTCAAGGACATCTCCAATATGGCGTATCAACTTGGAAAAGTCTACAAAGAGGAAAAATTGGCGAAAAAGACCTTGAGATCACTTCCTAAAAGGTTTGTAATGAAGGTTGCAATAATAGAAGAAGCAAGAGATGTAGTCACCATGAGCTTAGATGAATTGGTGGGATCATTATATATGAGATGACATTCCAACTGGCTACAAAAAGGGTTCAAAAGGAGTTGGCATTCAAAACATCATCATCAAAGGATAATCACGAATCTGATAGTGATGATGAGTTTGACAAACTTGCACTTATCACGAAAAACTTCTCAAGAATGCTGAAGAAAGTAGTAAACAAGAAATCTAAGGAAAGGTATGGTGAAATAAACCAAGGCCACAAGAATTTGTAATTAATCCTGGGACAAGATTTGAACAAGGAAATCAGCAGTTCTCTTGAAATCAAAGTGGTTAACCAAAATAGCCTGGACGAATTGAATGCGGAGAATGTGAAGGATATGGTCATATTCAGGCTGAGTGTGCAAATACCTAGAAGAAACAGGGAAAATCACATGTCACATCTTGGAGTGAAGATGGAGAGGACGAGAAAGACGAAGAGGAACTTACAAGTAACTATGTGGCGTTTGGAGCAAAAATTTATGAGGCATCAGAAGATAGATTTTCCAACATATCAAATAGAGTTGAAGCTGTATGTTCCAACATAGATTCATATGAGGTGTCTAGTGATGATAATGGACTTGCTGTAAGTGATGAAGAAATCTAAAGTACATATGAAAGGATGTATGTTATGTGGCTCCAAGTAGTTGAGACAAACAAAGTACTGAAGGAAGGAAAAACACATCTGGTGGAGTTAGAAAAGGAGTTGCATGTGGAAGTTGCTGAACTCAGAAAAGAGAATGACGAGTTGAATGTGAAGTTAATTTCAGCAATCAAGTGAGCTGAGACGTCTGAAGCAGCTATTACTAAACTGAACTCTGGAAAAGCAAAAATTGATAATATTCTGGTAATGGGAAAGAGATTTGGAGATTTACATGGAATTGGGTATGACAACCCACCAAAGAACATAGTCACGCTCAAGTTTGTGATTCGAGAGATACTTAAGATCATAGTAACGCTCAAGTCAAAGATCCAAGAGATAAAGAGAAAGTTTGGCAAGCCTTATCAATGGAAACCTCTCATATGTAGCTACTGTTCATACCAAGGGCATAAGGAGCAATGCCAAAAACTACTCAGAGACATCATGGCAGAACGTTAACTCTCAGTATGTTCCAACATAGACGATGCCCAGAAATCAAAGATGGTTAGAAAGGTATAAGTAGTCAAAAGCTCTAGTACTTGTCTTGTTGCACATACTTCTCTTATAGCACATTCCAGAGATTCGTGGTACTTTGATAGTAGCTATTCTTGCCACACGACTGACACCCAGGTTTTGTCACCTTCGGCGATGGAAAGAAGAGTAGAGTAGTTGGAAAAGGTGAACTACAAATTGAAGGATTCCTAGTATTCAACAATGTTTTGATTGTTAAAGACTTAAAGACCATGTACTGAGCATAAGTCAACTGTGTGACGACAATATGAATGTGGAATTTCAGAATGACAAATGTATAGTGAAACATGGAGAAGCCAAAGTCCTTTCAAGCATTCAATCATCAGATAATTTCTATCTATTGGAACAGGAAGTGAGGTGTATGATATCTAAACAAGATGAAGGATTTCTATGGCACAGGAAGCTCGATCACATAAATTACAAAACCTTAGTGAAAATTGCAAGTACAAAGGCAGTACGCGGTGCCTACACCAACGAGCAAGGACGAAATTATCCGTGGACCATGTTAACAAGGTAAACAAATTCGATCCCCCCACTCTCCAGTCCAATATATAACCACCTCAAGAAATTTGGAATTATTATATATGGATCTAATGGGTCCAGTCAATACACATAGCATAGGTGGCAAGAAATATATATTTGTGTATGTTGATGTATTCTCCAGATTTACGTGGGTAGCATTTCTAAAAGAAAAATCGTATACTATGGAAGTGTTTAGAAGCCTTGTGATAAAATTACAGACTGAAAAAGGAAGTCCAGTCGGGAAGATTGTTCGAATTCGTAGTGATCATGGTAGAGAATTTGAAAATTCTCAATTCAGTGACTTCTGTGATGGAATTCAACATGAGTTTTCTGCACCAATCACCCCTCAACAGAATGGTGTTGTAGAACAAAAAAAATTACCTCTGCAAGAGATGGCTCGAGTTATGTTAGCCAAGAAAGAAATTCACAAAAAATGGTGGGCAGAAGCCATTAACACAACTTGCTATACAATCAATTGAGTGTATCTGTGTCCATTCACTAGCAAAACATCTTACGAGATTTGGAAGGGCAGGAAACAAAATGTCTCATACTTTCATGTATTTGGAAGCAAGTGCTACATCCTCAAAGATAGAGAGCAATTGGAAAAATTTGACAATCGCAGTGATATTGGAATCTTTCTTGGTTATTCTGTGAACAACCGGGCATATCGTGTTTACAACCTTCAGACAAACACTCTCATGGAATCCATAAATGTTATTGTGGATGATTATGAAGAAGGATAAGGTTCAGATGCTGTAGAAGATGAACCCAATTAAAACCATGTTCCAAAATAGCCGAGTCAACCTAACAAGCCAGACCCATCGCATGTTGGAAGATCTGAGCAGATTAATTACCCTGCTGAACTAGATGATCTTAAGCATGTTGGAACATCATCCCCCACTACCTTATCCTATATTCCGACATGGGATCAACCTGAACCAATGACATAGAGTACTCGATCAGTTCCTCGGGTTAATTACAGAAAGTTGGCAGGATTACAATGCTTCATCTTTTTCATTGAAACCCAAGAAATACAAGGAGGTATTACTGGACGAATATTGGACTGCTGCAATGCAAGAAGAACTCGGTCAGTTTGCAAGAAATGATGTATGGTATCTCATCCTCGTCCTAAAGGTGTAAATGTCATCGACACAAAGCGGATTTTCAAGAATAAATATGATGCTGACGGACTTATTACTCAAAAAAAGTCAGACTGGTATCTCAAGGATATACACAAGTTGAGGGTGTTGACTTTGATGAGACATTCGCACCAGTTTCCAGGTTAGAGTCAATTCAATTTTACTTGCTATTGACTGCTCTATGAACTTTACTCTGGTGAAGGATGAAAAAGGAGTCACGGTTGATCAGAGGTTATACAGGGGCATGATTGGGAGTCTTTTTCATTTGACAGCAAGTAGACTAGATATATGTTTCAACGTAGGAATATGTGCAAGATTTCAGGCTGATCCAAAGGAATCTCATCTGACTGCAGCCAAGAGAGTTATTCGATATGTATGTGGGACTTCTGAGTATCGTGTATGGTATTCTAAGAATCAAGATTCTGATCTAATCAGGTACATCGATTCTGATTCGGCTAGTAATGCTGATGGTCGAAAGAGCACTACGGGTGGATGTTTCTTTATTGGTACAAACCTAGTTTCTTGGTATAGTAGGAAACAAAATTCGATCTCTTTGTCTACTGTGGAAACTGAATATCTTGCTGCTGGAAGTTGATGTGCATAATTATTATGGATGAAGCAAATGATGAATGCCTATGGAATTCATCAAGGCCCTTTGAAGATTTTATGTGATAGCACAAGTGCTATTGATATTTCAAAAAATCCTGCCCAACACTCTCGAACTAAGCATATTCACATAAGGCATAATTTTATTAGAGATCTTGTTGAAAGGAAGGAAGTTGTGATAGTCTATGTTCCAACATCTGAGCTATTTGATGATATTTTTACAAAACTATTGGATACCGCTACTTTTGAAATTCTCAGACAACACTTAGGTATTTGTCAGATTTGAGGTAATTTTAGTTAGCTGTAAATATTTTTTCAGCTTTATTTTTGTTCAGAAAATCAGAAAAACAAAAAATAGAAAGAAGCAAAATGCTGCAAAAATAGAAGCTGCAAAGTTATGGTATGTTGGAAGAAACAGAAAACTACCAAAATTGGAGTTATGGTATGTTGGCAGAAGGTGTGCCTTGAGTTGACAAGTGAGAAAAGTAGAATCATTACTTTCTTGGAAAGGTAAAAAGTTTTAGGTTTTTGCGACAAAAGAGGAAAGAAGTGAAGAGTCTGTGTTTGCTTCAAAATTTTCTCCATCTCTCTATATCCCACTCTCTTTGGCCTACACTCCCACTATTCTTGGTGTTTTTCGGATTCTTGTTGCCAAAACAAATGCCAAGATATTCTCCTTCGCCACAAACCATTGCCGAACAATGTCTTCAAGCCCTAATGCTCTCACTATCGAAAATGAAACCCAAGAAACTTCTCAACCTCCAGAGACTGAGAATGTTGAGCCAAGAGAAGGAAATGTGGAGGCTGACCTGACCGGTGATGACGGACAGAGTGACGAACTTAGAGGCAAAGCGAAAGGTCCATATCAAAAGGTAATATGCCATGATCCTCCTACTTTAAAGGTGCATGGAATGGAATTCAAATCAGTAGATGATAGTTTTAAATGGCTTGAAGCAAACAGAACCATGGTAGATTTGACTAAATATAAGAAGTTAGAGGGTGAATTTCTGAGTGTTAATGTCAAAAAACTGTTGTCTAGTGATATTGGTTATCTACAGGATGTTGAAAATTATGAAGTAAAATTATTGAGGGGGAAATATGGGGTTTATAACGGGAAGGATAGGTTTCATGTATACCCTTCTATTCCTGGCCCTAGCTATGTTAAGATTAAAGAGATAGGTGATGAAGAGGCTGAGGAACTTTAAGTCATCAAGTCCACTGATAGGATGCTGGTATGATTCTATGATGCCAAGGATTCTTAGAGGATAGAGAAATTGAGAAAACCTGTGATAATAGAGATCACTAACAGTGAAGAAGGAGATAGCACAGAGGGCATATTCAAAAAATGCTGCAGACATGGAAATTGATGATAAGAACATGGGAGGTCTAAACCAGTTTGATGTCACTGGTAATGCTTATGATGATGTAGAGTATTCATATGGAGATCAGACTGGATGATCAGATTTGAGGCAAGAACAATCAGTTAAGGATCAGCATGTTGGAACATAGGGTGGAGTAGAGACTGCTGAAGAAGAAGATGCTGGAAATTCTGAGTATGTTCCAACACAGGAACCAGAGTTGAACTACTCCATCGGTGAAATATTGGATGAATTCTTCCAAGCTACTAGAGGAAAGCGGAAGATGGCTGCTGCTGAGGATTTCCCACCAACCAAGAAATCCAAGAAAACCTAAGGTGCTCCCAAGAAGAAGTTGCTGTTACCTCCTCCTGTAAGTGAAGCATTGTCTTTTCTTACTATGATATAAACTATGAGGAGATGGGAGAAATGTTTGCTGAGAGGAAGATGATCATCGAGAGACCAGTAGATCTAAAGGCATATAGAGCTAGAGCTAGTGGTTTTTCTGATTTTTTGGAAGCAATTGGGATGAAAGGGGATGCTATAGTACAACTTCAGTACAACAAGCAGGTGGTCACTGAAGTATATTCCAACTTGATGGTTGGAAACTTGGAGGTTGATTCCCCATGGTTTGACAGGGTCTATGTTAGGGGGAAGATTATTGATTTTTCTGTTGCCAGGATGAACCGAATTTTGGGGCTAAAAACTCCAGACTTTGAGGGAGTTTTTCCAGATAATTTATAAGTGTCTGATAACAAGATTTTGGAGGTAGTCTCAGGAGGGTACAAGACAGAATGGTCTGAGACTGGATACTCACATGCTTCCTGTATGCCTTCTAGATTTTTTGGTCTATATCAGGTAGCTGTGAACTGCTCGATGCCATCTTCCAATACTACATCATCTTTGACAAGAGAAATGGCAAAGTTGCTGTATTGTGTTGGAACACAGAAACCAGTCAACCTGGGGTTATTCTTCCATCATAGTCTAGTTAGGGAAGCCACTGCTCCAAAGGCTAAGCATGCTCTGGTGTATCCCTGTCTGATATCTGCATTGGCTAAGAGTGCTAAGGTGAAGGGAAAAGCAAAGGATGTGATCATCAACATAGAGTTTCTCTAGCCTAACATGAAAAACTTTAGCATGCGATAATTTCATGATCTGCCATAGAACCCTGAAGCTACTACTTCTGCAGATGCTGAAAAAAAAGGCCAAGATAGTGGTGCTCAATGAAAGAATTAGGGCTATAGCCATCCAAATTGTGTTAGTTGAAGCAGAGAAGGCCAAACTTGAGGGGGACAAGGCTCAGCTAGAGGCACAAGATGCTGCTCCTGAACATGATTGATTTTCCTGCAGCAACTATATTCCAACATAGATCCCATGTTATGTTCAGGGGGAGCTGGTTTTCTGTTTGTCTCAAACTTTATTTCTATGGTTTATTGCCTTGGCTTATTCATGGCCCCAAGGGGAGATTATTCGGTGATTTTTTAATATTATTTTTTTGGATGACTGCAATCTGAATATTTTTTTCGGTATTCTAGAATTCTGGTTTTCATATGGTATTTTTATGATCAGATTCAGTAGTATGCATATGTTCAAACATAGATGGATTTCAGGAAGCCTTATGTGTTTGATTGGAAGTGTTTTTCCTTTTGTTCTTAATGTCCAAAATGGTTAGGTCCACAAAATGCCAAAGGGTGAGATTGTAAAGTCAAGTGGTGTTCATTGAATATTTTAATTGGCAATTTGTGAACATATTTGGAAACGAAAAAATTTCCATGTTGGAACATGATGGCATCCATAGTTACACCTATAGAATTGAATGGAAGATGATCAAAATATTGCGGTATTTGTGATTTATGAAAAACTGAATATTCTGCAATATGCTAGGCGGTGGTAGAAGTATAATTGATTTGTGGAAAATCCCTACAAATATGGTATTGAGTTTATCGAATACATGAGAGATAGTGTGATAAGGAAAATCTCTTTATTTATGGTATTTGGATATGCTTCAGAAGCAGATAAGGAATAGAAATATTTGGAGATAATCACGGAGAGTTCGAATCTGCTCATGGCTTTAAAAGGGAACACCACAGCTGCATTAAACTCACAACTTTAAATGAGAAAATCTGCACACAGATTTTCATCTTTCTGAGAGTCTTGCAAAGAGCTAGATCTGTATGTTCCAACATACATGACCTGCCATTTAAAGTTCATAATCGTATGCCTTAATTCCTCGGGAGGAGGAAATCCAACATCGACGAGTTTCGAGGTCAGAGGGAGTCTAATCAAGGCAGATCGGTAGCTAGGGGAGCTAGCAGAATTCACACGTTTGATTAGAAAAGATAAGTATTTTGTATGGTGTACTTTGTACTGTATCTTTCTGATTAGCGGACTCATTTTGAATTTGGCCAGGCGTAGCAGATGTAGGTGGATTTCACCGAACTGCATAACCAAGTCTGATGTCTTTTATGTTTTACTTTATTTCATACTTAGTTAGATATGTTATGTTGGAACATAATAGTAATAATTAAGAAAATTTGGTAAAACTAAATTTCAGTTATGTTGAAAAATAACAGTAATAATTAAAATAATTTGGTAAAACCAAATTTCACCACAGATCAAAGAGCATCATTTTTCCTTGTCAAAACGTTCCAGATATTTGTTAACCATTAGAGTTTTTTCCGAATACGATAGAATACTTAAAGAGGGAGGTAATTTCTTTCGTGTGGATGATGATGGCTCTTTATCAGCTACGTAGAAGTACCTACGTAGAAGTACAGTTTACATTTACAATCATGGCTGACTATTGCTCTTCTCTCTCTTCATCCTTTCTTCTCTACTGGAAATATCTCACTCACCGGAAACGACTCTCTACCTCACTGGAAATGACTATCTTCACCTCTGATCCCTTGGCGGAACCACCTCTCCCAGGGAGTACATAATCTTTCCTAGCAGCACTTCAATCGAAATCACCTCCTCTGAACACAACTCTTCCCAATAACCCAGAACTAATTCCCAAATGTGAACACCTAGGAGAACCAGACTGCCTCTATTCCAATGAAGAAATTGCCAGACTCTCCGCTCACTACTCAAATGTTCTAGTAAAAAATTTCACCAAAGGTCGACTAACAATGGAACAACTAGAGGTTTTCAAAACAGCTGGTTTCTCAGGGAAGTACCTACTAGGATCCCTCGATTAAAACTACATTTTAATCAGGTTTGATCAGACAAACGACTATCAGAGATGATGGATTAAGGGTTTATGGACTTTCAACGGAATCCAAATGAAGGTGCTGAAATGGACACTAGATTTCTCCACTCGCAGAGAATCATCAGTGGTTCCCATCTGGGTAACAATCAGGGAATTTCCTCTTTATTATTACACTACTTCTTCTATTGAGGCTATTGTAAATAATATAGGGAGTTTCATTGAGAAAGATTTGGCACTGAGATGTTAACAAGGCCTTCTGCTTTAAACTCTATGTAGAAATAGGTCTTCTTCGGTTAAACTCTATGTATTTTAATCAATGTGCTAAACTAGGTCACTCTCAGACTTAGTGCAGAGCTATGTCCCAAAACCAAAACCTATCACAATGGCAAGCTACTGGTAACAAGTTTAACAAGGCACCAAATAACTTAATAATAAACCAGCTCTCTGCCAATCCCCAGGACAATGATCAAGTCCAACATCAGTTAGGCACAACCAATCCCATTTTAAATCCATCCTGTTACACATCCCAGCCTGTAACACCAGAAGCTGAAAATAACACAAATCTACATGCCCCAATTCAGCCCCCAAGCCCAGCCACAAATCAGCCTCAATGTTGTGAATCACCCCTAACCAAATTGATTAATGCAACAACTTTTACTATTCAAACCCTCTCTCACAAAGCCTATGCCAAGGATGACTTGGTTCACATAAACTGATTATCTCCCCTCCCTCATCTACTAACCCTGCACTTTCTCAAAAGGGAAAGATGGAAAAAAGATTTTCTATTTTGCAGGACATGGAACAGATTTCTTAAGCATCAAAACATTGGGAGCATGAACTACATATAGATCAGGAGGTTGGTAAAATCATCTCCCTCTTGTCAAGCTCAGATGATAATCAACCTCGGGTATCACCTACCTTTGCCTTACTACAGACAACAGGTAATCAAGGTAAGACTAAACACAAGAAGAATAACTATTTAAATCACTTGAATAAAATAATGTTGAGATCATCCACTAAATGCCACAAATCACATGGACAATGATGCACAACTGTAAGTTGAATTTTTTAGTTTGGAATATGAGAGGTATGGAATCATCAATGCTCAGATTAAATAATCTAATCAAACTGAAAAAAATACAACTTCTATGTATCATTGAAACTATGCATGATAATAACCAATGTCAGTATTATTTGGTAAAGCTGAAGTTTTTCTCAATGTCTAGCTTTACAAAATTGAAAAATATGGCTTATGTGGGCTGATTGTTTAGTGATATCTCCTATTTCCCATAACAACCAATTTCTATATGTTAAAATTCTCAGCCCAAACTCAAATACTGCAATGGATGCAATTTTTGTTTATGGACTTAGAACAAGAGTGGGCAGGAAACTGTTATGGCATGATCTCAGTATTTTACATACTTCTGAGACTATTTTCATTGGATATTTTAATACAATCACCTCTATCTCAGAATATAGAGGTCCTATCTCACCCAAATTAGGAAGTATAAATGATTTTAATGATTGGATTAGCTCTAAAGGCCTCCAGGAAATTGATACAGTGGGTAATCTATTTACTTGGACAAACTAAAGACTAAGAAATCCTACCACTAAAAGATTAGATAGAGGCCTCTGCACTCTGCAATGGAGTGCTAAATTCCCATCATCCTCTATCCAAATCCTTAACAGGCAGTCATTTGATCATTGCCCCCTGTACCTATAGATCTCAACCATAACCCCCTCTTTTCCCAAGCCTTTTAGGTTCATAAACACTTGGTTTAGCAGACCAGAGTTTATAGACATAATTAGGAGTAATTGGTCTATCTCACTTCCTCAATCAGGAATGCTGGGACTGTACCTTAAACTAGTGAGACTCAAAAAAGTAATTAAAGCATGGAATAAAAAGCTCATTTGGGAATATTGACTCTAATGTGTCCACACCTAAAGAAAATATCATATTACAAGAGATTAAATATGACTCTACTCATTCTCAGATAGATTTAATTAAATTAAATGAGAATAGGGCCTTGCTGATTAGATCACTTAAAGAAAATGAAAAATGCTAGTAGCAAAAATTCAGAACTAATTGATTTAAGCTTGGAGATGATAATACACAATTTTCCCATAAAACCATAATAGAAAAGAATAGCAAGTTACATATCCCCAAAATAAAAAATAGAATAGGTCAATTGCTAAACAACCAGCAGGACATTCAAGATGAGGCTGTTGCTTACTATACCGATCTTTTATTTGAGCCCAACCAGCCAGGTCCTACCACCTACTACCCACACTTCCTTAGTCAAATTCCTAGTATTATCTCTGACCACGATAGCTTACAGCTCTCAAAGCCAGTTTCAGAAGAAGAACCTAGATCAGCAGTCATGGGCCTTAATAAAAATAGTAGTCCCTGACCTGATGGCTACTCTAGCAAGTTCTATATCAAATGCTGGGATTTCATCAAATGAGATTTAATATCTACTATTAATGATTTCCTTTTAGACACGCCTAGATGTATTACAAGTACTTGGATTGCTTGAAAACCTAAAAAATCAACTCCGACATCTTTTGATGACTATAGACCAATTAGTCTATCAAATGTAGCTAACAAAATATGTTCTAAGGTACTCATGGAAAGGCTTAAACCTTTCATGAATTCTTTGATATCACCTAATCAAACTGCTTTCATGAAAAACAGAGATATATCTGATAATATTCTGGATCTTCATGAAATGGTAAGATTTCTTGATAAAAAACACCGAACACCTAACTGTATTCTCAAATTAGACCTTAGAAAGGCCTTTGATAGGGTTAGTTGGTCCTTTTTAAAAAGCATTCTCTTTACATTTGGTTTCCATGGAAATTTTGTGAATGCAATAATGAAAATCTGTCACAGACCCATTTTTCAGTTCTTATGAATGGTAATCCAGTTGCCTTTTTCAAAGCAACCCATGGTATCAAACAAGGTGATCCCATCTCTCCTTTTTTATTCAACTTATTCTCTGAAACTTTTTCTAGAAACCTATCTTTTGTTTTTAGTAATAACAAACTGATATACTACCAGCTTCCCCAAAGCATAACACCAGTTTCACATTTGAGCTATGCAGATGATACTATAATATTTATGCAGGAATCAAAGACTAATCTAATAAGGATCAAGGCCTTTTTATAAATTTTGAACTCACCTCAGGTCAAAAAATTAATTATGATAAATCAGACTTTTACCTGAGCAAAAATGCAACAATAGGAAAAAAGAATCAGATCAGGTCTATTTTAGGCATGAAAAAAGGAATTTTTCCTTTTAAATACCTAGGTTGTCCAGTTTTGGCAAGAAGAACTCTAAACATCCATTTCCAGCCTTTGCTTGAACTCATAGATAATAAATTGAGTAATTGGAAAAATCAATGGCTGAGTACAAAAGGGAAAATGACTCTCATTCAAGCATGCCTATACTTTATACCACAACACATATGGTATGTGCTTAAGCCTCCTAAACAGATAATTAACTTCCTAGAAAAGGGAATGACCAGATTCTTTTGGGGTGAGAGAGAAGGAAAGAAGAATAAAGCCTAGAGAAAATGGTTTAATCTATGCCCTCCTAGATTTCAAAATGAATTAGGATTTAGGTCAATACAAGCAATAGTTGATGCATGCTCTTTAAAACTATGGTGGAAATGCCAACATGGCATAACCAAGGAAGTTTGACAAACTGTGTTTCTCTCCCTTGCAGGTTTAATCCCACCTTTTAGACCTCCCCCAAAACCCTCTCTCACCATTGTGTATTGGGAAAAGCCTGAAGTAAATAGTATTAAGTTCAATGTGGATGCAACCTAGACCTCTGCAAAATCAACCCTTGGCCTGATAGCTAGAGATAAAGAAGGCAATCCCATAAGAATTAAGACATCTAATATCAGTGCAACCTCTCCCCTTGAAGCTGAAATGAAAGCCATTCTTTTTTGCATGTCCTTTTCCTACATCTGCTTGCAAAATCACCATCGAATCTGACTCTCTCTTAGATGTTAAAATAATTTACACCCCTATAAAGGCAAGATGGTCTCTTTACACCCTTGCTTTCCAAATTCACACTTTGCTAAATGGGGTTGAGCTAATCCATGTTTTCAGAGAATGTAATACAAGTGCGGATGAGATTGCTAAGTTAGCATCTTCCTTGCATTCAGAGAAGGAATGGAGTCTTTCTGATCTCCCTGCTAAAATTAGAGGAATTATTAACCTAGATAGGATTCAAACTCCATATATTCGAGTACATAGACATGCTTATGATGACGATTGATATTGCTAATGTATTTCTCCTGCCTGCACACTCATGTTTGCAAAAAAAAAAAAGCTCAGGTTGCACACTCAAGTTGGCAAAATAAAAAACTGGAGGAACACCACTAGGTCTGCACACTCAGGTTGCACATTCAGGTTGGCAAAACAAAAAGCCCAGGTTGCACACTCAGGCTGCACACTCAGACCATGCAACAGATGATCAAAGCTACTTCAGCAAGCCGCTAAGCTACACTTTTTCACATGCTTTTATCCTGGAACTCCATCTTTCCTACGTAATCAGTAGATGCCCGGCCAAAGATAGTAATTAACACATGGGGTGGAGATTACAATCTTTGGAAACGCATCTGCTGTACCTATTTGTACAATACAGTTCATAGCTTGTCAAACTCTAGACTTAGGTTTTCATTTATCCTTTTTGGAAGCAATTTTGTTGCCTCAGCCACCTCTGTTGGCTTCAAACAAATTATTACTATTTTTTCTTTAAAGGATTAGGGACCTTAATAATATCCCCACCGCTCGGTACCCAAAAAAAAGAAAGAAGCTACGCACAAGTACCGCTGACGTTGCAATTCTACTTCCGAGTAATGCTCTTCATCTTTTGTTCTGCTTTATTTCTTTCTTTGGTTTTTGTAGTTGAAGCTGTCGTTTTAATCTTCCTTTCGTTTTGTCTTTTAGAAAGTAGCTTTTGCCACGTTTTTGGATTTCGTTCGGACTCTTGGGAGAACGTTAAGCCTTGGAATCAATACCAAGATGTTTCCCATCTTTTCTGCTGCATTTTTCTTCTAAAAATTTGCTACTCAATTTCACGGCCATATTTGCTCATATACTTAATAGCATGATTCCCCCGTTGCCTAATTTGAGAGTAGTTGCTGAGGAAGCATTTGGCTAATGCATTCTCTAAAATGGCAGGATTTTTATAATCAAATTTTTTCAGTCCTCATCAAGTTTTTGACAAAAAGAAGAAGATTGAAGTCATTAAATTACATAACAATTCATATAATATTTTTAAGAGTAAACATAAAAATTTTCATTAAATTTATAAGATATAGTTATCGGACAATTTTATTGTCAAAAGCTGTGTGCCATCATTAGACCATTTAACTGTGTGCGATTTCTAAGTGCGATTTCTCCAAAACGATTTTTTCTACGTCGTTTCACTCTTGCTCCGTTCTTGCTCTTCTTCCTTTCTCTGGTTTTCCATCTGATAACGGCTATATTCTCGCTCTGATACCTCTCTTCCGCCGCTATGGCGGCTCCGCCGTCTGGTAGCGGTGGCTACGGGGGAGGGAAATCCTTCCTCCAGGCCCTTGCTAATCGCCCTCCGCCCCTACATGATTCCCTCCCCTCGAACCCGGAGATTAAACCTAAAGTCCAATTCAAAGGGGAGATTGCGTGCCTTGTCACCCGCAAGGATGCTGATACTCTCGCCTCTCACTACAGCAATTCTTTGATCGGTAAGTTTGCCCGAGGGAAGCCGACGATGATTCAACTAAACAATGCTTTTAATTCTGTAGGTTTTAAAGGCAAGTTCCAGATTGGCTCGATTGACTACCGCCACATCCTCATCCAATTCCATGAAAAGGAAGATTACCAACGATTCTGGCTCAAAGGACAATGGTCTTTTAATAACTCTCAAATGAAGGTCCTCAAATGGACTCCTGACTTTTCACCGGAGGCAGAATCGTCGATTGTTCCGGTATGGGTATCAATCCCCCAAGTTCCTGTTTATTTTTATAACTCCTCTATGCTTGAAGTTATTGGGAATCAAATTGGGAAATTTATTAAAGTTGATGCTGCTACTGAGGCTCTGTCTAGGCCTTCTTGTGTCAAAATGTGTGTGGAAGTCGACCTAAAAAATAAATTACCAACACATATTAGAGTGGGAATTGAAGAGGAAGGTAATGAATTTAATGTGCGCAAATTACCTCTAGAATATGAGGATATCCCACCCTATTGTTTCCACTGCAAATGTATAGGTCATGAGGACAGTTACTGTGTATATTTACATCCCGAACTTAAGAGAATTTGGACTAAAAAACTAGAGCTCAATATAATGAAAATATCTGACGCTCAACAGATTAATCTAACTCAGGTAGATTCTCTTAAAGCAGGGAGCTCTGGAGTTTCCATAATGGAAAAACAGAAAAATTCTCAAACTCAGAAAATGATATATGTTCCTAAGAAACTCTCTAATGCTGAGCAGGGCACTAATAAGACTAACCATTGTGGCTCTGATCCCCTAATGGCTCCACAGATTTCACTGATTCCTGATGATGTGACAAAGGATCTGCCAGTACATATTGGTAGGAATGATCTTATTGCCTGTACTAATGAGTTGTCATGTCATGAAGAGAGCCAAGTAGTGACAATAGAAAAAGACAATGTGAACGATAAATTGATCCCACAGCTTAGTAAGGTAATGCTGGTCCCTCCTCATGATATGACAGAAAAAGGTAATGATCTTAACACATGTACTAACCAGAATGCTCATATAGTCTCTGGAGGAGATCTTTCCTCCCACCTTTTTGATGGGGGTACCTCCCCTCCTGCTCCCCCCTCTGTTTATAGTCCAACTATGCATTTGAACAAGATATCTCAATCTGATCCTACTAACCTTAGGAAAGTCTTTGCTAAGGATGATTTGCATGGTAAGCGAGGTAGATCTTTCTCTCCTTTCAATTCCATTATTGCTGCAAAAAACTTCATTTTTTCTCAGCAGAAACATAAGGAAAATAGGTTCTCTCTCTTGGCTGATGATGAGGCATTGGCTGATGACCTACACATTACTGAGGATCCTTTACAAACGGGCATACTGGAGGGAGTTTCCCTCTCAGCCTCCCTAGAAAAAAATGATGATCTGGTCCATAAGGTTAGTCCCTCTCCCCCTCTCCAAGGTAAGATAAGGTCTGATAGCTCTGAAAGGAAACACTCAAAAAAAGGTAATGATTCCTTTTTCTCACAGAAGAATATCATTATGACCAGATCAAAAAGCTCCTCTAATGTATCCCCATGAATAGTACATCCAATAAGCTTAAAATGTTGGTTTGGAACATTAGGGGCATGGATACATCCATACTAAGGCTCTGTAATCTTTCTCAAAGGCATAAATTTGATCTTATTTGCCTAATAGAGCCTAAACATGACAACTCTCAATGTGATTCATATAGACAGAGACTGAAATTGGATTACTGTTTCTCAGCCAATAGTGATCAAATCTGGTTGTTCTGGTCATCAAGTTTAACACTAATGGTTAAAAATGATAATCTGCAATTTCTAGCAGTTAACTTGAGCTGTGCTAAGCTTAATAAATCAATGGATGCCTTCTTCATTTATGGTCTTAGGACTAGATGTGGAAGGTTTCCCCTTTGGTCAGACCTGAGCTCTTACAGTCACTCTGAATCCCTATTTATAGGAGATTTTAATGCCATTTCTTCTATTAATGAGTATAAAGGTCCATCCTCTCCAAATTTAGGTAGCATAAGGGATTTCAATGGCTTCATAAATGGTTTGGCTTTGGAAGAAATTAACACTTCTGGTAATCTGTTTACCTGGTCAAATAACAGACTAAGATCTCCCACAATTAAAAGATTGGATAGAGGTTTGTGCACTCAATCTTGGTCTTCATGTTTTCCTGAGTCTTCTATTCAGATACTAAATAGAGCTAGCTCAGATCACAGTCCTCTATTATTAACTGTAGGTAGTGACTCTCCTTCTTGTCCTAAGCCTTTTAGATTTCTTAATACATGGTATAAGAGGAAAGAGCTTAATGAAGTCATTAAACAAAACTGGGAAATTCCTGTAAATAATACTGGAATGTTAGCTTTTTATCTTAAGTTAGTCAGACTTAAAAGGATTCTTAAAATTTGGAATAAGGAAAAATTTGGCAACATTCATGATAATGTGATCCAAGCTGAACTAACATTACAGGCTCAAGAATCTTTAACTGATATTTCAGGATCTTTGCCAGATCAGGTTAAATTGAAAGAGGCTAGGGCTAGGTTAGTTTTGGCATTGTCTGAACAGAAAAATTACTGGAAACACAAGGCTAAAGTAAAATGGTTGCAAGAGGGAGATAACAACACCAGTTTCTACCATAATTCTGTAAAGGAAAGAAATAATAGACTGAAAATTACAAAGATAAGGAGCAAAAATGGACAGTGGCTAGACAACACTCATGATATTGAAATGGAGGCTATTAATTACTATCAGGAACTTCTGAGTGAGGAATCTTCCACTTTCAGCTCTCTTTTTCAGTATCATTTTCTGAATCATATCCCATGTTTAGTCACTGAGGCTGATAATGAAAATCTACTGCTGCCAGTCTCTTTGGAAGAGCTTAAAAAGACTGTCTTTAGCTTGAATAAATCTAGCAGTCCTGGTCCGGATGGTTATACTGCAAAATTTTATATCAAGTCTTGGAACATTATTGCTATAGATCTACTTAGTGCTGTTCAGGATTTTTTATCTTCATCTATTATGCCTAGGGGCATAGGAAGCACATGGATCACTATTATTCCAAAGAAGAAAACACCAATTTCCTTTGATGATTACATGCCTATAAGTCTCTCTAATGTGATTAATAAGATTTGCTCTAAAGTGCTTATGGAGAGACTTAAAGCTATTATGCCTAAATTAATCTCCCCTAATCAAACAGCATTCCTACATGGCAGGGACATTTCAGATAATGTCATTTATTTACAGGAAATGGTAAGGCTGCTCAATAGGAAGAGAAGGGAACCTAATTGCATAATAAAATTAGATCTCAAAAAGGCTTTTGATAGGGTTAGATGGTCTTTTCTATACAAAGTACTTGCTAAATTTGGTTTTCATCCAAAATTCATTTTCTCAATTATGAAAAACCTTTCTCAAGCCTGGTTCTCTGTTCTTATTAATGGCAAGCCTTGTGGTTTTTTCCAATCTTCTAGGGGTATTAAGCAAGGGGATCCTCTATCCCCATTTTTGTTTAATATTTTCTCTGAGTCATTTTCCAGGAGTATGGATTATATATTCCAAAGTGGTAAGCTTTCACCCTATGACCTGCCAGGTAATCCTCCAAAAATTTCACACTTATCATATGCTGATGACACTGTCATTTTCTTTAAAGCAAATAACTTAACTTTGGTAAGATTAAAAGCCTTTTTATCTACCTTTGAAGAAGTCACTGGACAATCAATTAATTATAGTAAGAGTGACATTTTCATAGGTAAGCATGCTACTGTTCAAAGGGTGAATCACATTAAGAGAATTATGGGAATGAAAATTGGTACTTTTCCATTCATGTATCTAGGTGTTCCAATTTTTACTGGTGCTTTAAAGAAGATCTACTTTCAACCCCTTTTTGAGCAGATTGATAGTAGGATTGGTAATTGGAAAAATAGGTGGATAACTACTGGTGGAAAAATTATACTAATTGAATCCTGTATTTATTCAATTCCCCAGCATATCTGGCAAGTAATTAAGCCTACAAGTTTGATTGTTTCCACCATTGAAAAAAAATTGAGTAGATTTTTTTGGGGTGAGAATGATCATAAACCAAAAAGAGCATGGAGAAAATGGACTGCTCTTTGTGCATCAACTGATCAAAATGGCTTGGGTTTTAGAAGTATAAGGACAATTGTTAAAACTTGTTCTGTAAAGTTGTGGTGGAAATTTCAGTTGGCAGATACTTTATGGTCTCACTTGTTGGCTAACCTTCCACCATCTTATAGAACCTCCCCTAATTGGAAAAGAATTTGCTCAGTTAATTCTTGGGCAGAAGCTAACTCAAGGGTAATAATTGGAAATGGTGAATGCAATTTCTGGAATGCAAATTGGCTGGGGATTAGGATTTTATCTGATTTGTGTGATCAAAACAATATAGGAATTGATGATAACTGTTCTGTTGCTGAATTTATAGCCAATAAATCTAGCCTTATACCTTTAATTCAACCATTTCTGCCACCTGATATTACTATTCTTTTGCAGGACTCAAGAACCTGGCCTCATAGACCTGATAGACTAATCTGGAAGCCAGGTGCTGATGGTAATTTCTCATTCAAAGCTACTTATTTGTTACTGTGTAACAACTCAGGTCAGTATGCATCTCCACTTCATTTCTGGAACTCTAGATTTGAGAAAAAAATATCTGTGTTTATGTGGAAAGTGACAAACTCTCTTCTTCCTTTTGATAATACTCTTAAAAATCTCAGAATCAGTTTGGCCTCTAAATGCTGTATGTGTAATTTACATGAGGATGATCTAGATCATTTCTTTAACTCCTGTGAGTTTTCCTTGAATGTTTGGAAAACCATACATCAGTTTATGGGAATTAGGGACAGGGATTTTCATTCTGTGTGGGATAGATTATCTGCTTACTTATCCATCCCCACCCTATCTAAATTACACTCCATTATTGTGAGAACTGCAGCAATTTATACCTTCTGGAATTTATGGAAGATGAGGAATAGATTTATTTTTGATTCAGTTAAGCCCTCATCTTCCATAGTGCTTCAGCAGATTAGAGATAAAATTTTCTACTCATTCTCTGCTAAACCAGTATATATAGTCTCTCCACTTGATCTCAGTATTGCAAACCACTCCTACTTGCCTCTCATTAAAAGACCCCCAAAGCCTAAAATCTGGAAAATTGCATGGGTCAGACCAAAAACTGGTTTTAAAGTAAATGTGGATGCTGCTTGGTGCTGTAAGACGAATAAGTGTGGCCTTAGCATGATCATTAGAGACTGTAGAGGGAGTTTTAAGGAAGCTTATACCTCATTTACTAATGCAAAATCTCCCATAGAAGCTGAGTTAAAAGCTATTTTATTTGCTATTCAATTTTCCACTCCTCTGTCCACTGTTTGCATGGAATCAGACTGCCTTAATGCTGTGCTATATGCTACTGCTCCATTAAGATCCCCCTGGGAATTGTTTGATTTAGCAGATGAGATTCATTTTTCTTTGGGAGATATACACATTATGCACATATTTAGGGAAGCCAATCAGGTTGCTCATTTCTTGGCAAAAACTTGCTTGTCACAAAAATGTAATTTGGCTTTTCCACATTTTTCTTTGCTGCCTAACCGAGTCCAGGGCTTAGTTAGGCTAGACCAAATGAATACTCCTTCTCTGCGGATTGCCTCCTAGTTTGGATGCTACTCAGAAATTTTTTTTTTCTTGCAGATCAAATGTTGATATCAGGCTTCATGCAAAGAGGGTCCCTTGCCGCTTCTGTAGTTGGATTTGGACATAGATGGTTTGGTTACTCGTGTTGCTAAGGGTGGATACTACTGCCCACCTCTCTTTTCTGTAAGCAGCTAGACTAGGTTTTCATTTCAACTTCAGGCTAGTATGTGGAGGTTAGCTCTTTATTTATGTGGAGAGGGTTTCGACTGCCTTGTGTTTCTTCTTGGATTCACTAATAAGTTTCGATCCTTTCCACCATAGATAAAGAGGCCTCTCCTCCGACTTGATGCTAATATGTATTTCTTCTCATTCTTTTGGGGGCAACAAGCGTTGCTCTGATAGCCAGTGAGCATTCATGTATATCCTACTATTGCTTCGGCTTTTCTTTACTGTCTATTTTTTCGGCTCGGGAAGGCCTAATAGAATTTCCCCCATCTAAGGATGGTTTTTAATTAAAAAAAAAAGACAATTTTATTGTCGTGTGAAATTATTTTCATCCATAAAATAATTACAAAAATTTTTAAAAGTTATATGTAAAATATGACATTTTCAATACTTATTAATACTTTAATATATAAATTTTTATTAGTATTAGTAAAATCTTCCAATAAAATTATAGATTTAAGAGTAAAAATTAAAATTTTTTGTTAAACTTATAATATATGGCTATCGAACAATTTTATTTTTGGATTATTAAAAATTTTTATTGTCGAGTGAAATTCTTTTCGTTCTTAAAATATTACTTAACATTTAAAAATTATATATAAAATATAATATTTTTGACATTTATTAATAATTTGATATAAATGTATACTAGTATTAGTAAAACCTAAGGTGAAAATTTTATTTTTTAAAATGATATATGGATAAATATTAGGACTATAACCATATTTTTTGTGCGATAAATTCGATAAACAATTTAGAAATAAACTAAAATTCAAATTAAAAATCTGTCCATACCAAAAATATTTATATTCCAAAATACAATAACACGATGTAATATTTATAGCGCACAAGTGGCATAGGTAGAATAGCGTAAAAAATCCAAAATTATCCTGTACATATTAGAAGATTCGAGTACTAAATAATAACGTACATGTTAGAAGATTCAAGTACTAAAAATAATAATATACATTGAATGCGTCCTCAAAATTGATCGTAAAAAATACAGGTAATATATTGAGGACGCATTCAGCAAATGCGTCCTCTAAAAGGCAAAGAAAAAAAATTAATATACTGATTAGTTGCAAAAAAAAGAAAAATCGAAAAGGACGCATTCCGAGAATGCGTTCCCTACAAAGATGACCATTTTTAAAAATCATCCAACTTTGGTGGATCATGCTCTCCTAGTTTTTTTAAAAAAATCATCCAACTTTGATGGATTATGCACCATGCAAAAAAAGCTCTCCTGGTTTTGGGAGTTTCCATCAAGCCAGAACCTCTTAAACAAACAGTAAAAAATGGAGATTTCTTTTACTACATGTATAAAAATACATATTTCATCATTTCATTTCAAAATATAATGGAAATCCAGTATTGCAAATTGGCGGTGCAGGTGCAATAAAATTGTTTGAAGAATACTAGTTTGGCTACACCGCGCGTTGCGCGGTGAAC
The DNA here is from genome assembly GCA_037428765.1 of Rubia yunnanensis. Lineage (NCBI taxonomy): Eukaryota > Viridiplantae > Streptophyta > Magnoliopsida > Gentianales > Rubiaceae > Rubia > Rubia yunnanensis. Next base: position 28,860,645 of record CM075066.1, read on the forward strand.
TTGATAACAAATTATAGAAATTATATAGGAATGTTAAAAGAGCTGTAATTTAAGCTATAAATGTACTAATTATACATGTAATTGAAGCATGGAGATGGCGAGAGGTGAAGGTTCAGGTGGAGAGGGTTCAAGTGGAGGAGTTCGAGAGGTACGGATTCGAGATGTGAAGGTTGCAGTGGAAGTTCGAGAGGTAGTTGGTTGGAGCGGAGGGTTCGAGAGGTATGGATTCGAGTGGTGAAGGTTCCATAGTAGGTTCAAGGGGTGCATGTTCCATTGGACAATTCGAGAGGTGAAGGATAGGGGTTCCATTAGAGGGGTTGGAGGGGTACCGATTCGAGAGGTGAAGGTTAGGAGTTCCATTGGAGGGGTTCGAGAGGTGTAGATTCCGTTGGAAGAGTTTGAGAGGTTCCATTCGATTGATAGGCTACGGTAATCCACGTAAACTTCTCGAGGACGATTAGTGAATGGGTACGGATTCGCGAGGTGAAGGTTTAAGAGAGGAGGTACAATGGGTACTTCTCGAATGGGTACCTCTCGAATGAGAACCTCTCGAATGGGTACCTCTCAAATGGTCATCCCTCCACCAGAAAGTTCACGTCTCGAATGGGTACCCCTCGAATTGGAACCTCTCGAACCTATCCAGTCGAACCCCTCCACCTGAAACTACACCTCTCGAATGGGTACCTCTCGTATAGATTGAACGGAACCCCTACACCTGAAACTTCACCTGAAACTTCACTGCTAATGGGTCTCGAATGGATCCAATGGAACCCCTCCACCTGAAACTACACCTCTCGAATAGGTACCTCAAGAAAGGATAACTCTCCAATGGAACCCCTCCACCTGAAACTTCGCCTCTCGAATGGGCACCTCTCGAGTGGATCCAACAGAACTCCTCCACCCGAAACTTCACCTCTAGAATGGGTACCTCTAGAATCAATCCAACGGAACCCCTACACCTGAAACTTCATCTCTTGAATGGTAGCTCTCCAATGGGTAGCTCTCGAGTGGGTACCCTTCGAACAACACCTCTCAAACCCATCACGTCGAACCCCTACACCTGAAAATTCACATTGTGAATGGGTAGTTCTTGAATTGTTACCTCTCGAACCCATCCAATCAAACCCCTCCACCTGGAACTACACCTCTCGAATGGTTACACCTCGAATGGATCCAACAGAACCCCTCCACCTAAAATTTTAGGCGGTATGGGGATTGTAATTATTTATACTTCTCGAGGTATAATGACAAACCCTAAGGACAGAACCCCTCCACCTGAAACTATACCTCTCGAATGGGTACATCTCGAATGGATCCAACAGAACCCCATCATCTGAAACTTCACCTCTCGAATGGGAATCTCTCAAATCCATCCAATGGAACCCCTCCACCTGAAACTTCACCTCTCGAATTGTACCTCTCGAATGGGTGCCTCTCGAGTAGGGACCACTCGAATGGTACCTCTAGAACCCATCCAACGGAACCCCTCCACCTGAAACTTCACCTCTGGAGTAGGTTCATCTCGAATGGGTACCTTTGGAGTGGGAACCTCTTGAATGGCCACCTCTCGAGTGGGTACCTCTCGAACCCATCCAATCGAATCCCTCCACCTGAAAGTTCACATCTCGAATGGGTACTTCTCGAATTGGTACCTCTCGAACCCATCCAATAGAACCCCTCAACCTGGAACTACACCTCTTGAATGGGTACATCTCGAATGGATCCAGCAGAACCTCTCCATTTGAACCTTCACTTTTCAAATGGGTTCCTCCTAAAAGGGTAACTCTCTGATAGAACTCATCCAATCGAACCCCTCCACTTGAAACTTCACCTCTCGAATGGGTACCTCTCGAGTGGATCCAACGTACCCCTTCACCTGAAACTTTACCTCTAGAATGGGTACCTCTAGAATCAATCCAAGGGAACCCCTCCACCTGAAACTTCATCTCTCGAATGGTAGCTCTCCAATGGGTACCACTCGAGTGGGTACCCTTCGAACAGCACCTCTCGAACCCATCCCGTCGAACCCTTCCACCTGAAAGTTCACATTGCGAATGGGTAGTTCTCGAATTCTTACCTGTCAAACCCATCCAATCGAACCCCTCCACCTGGAACTACACCTCTCGAATGGGTACATCTCAAATGGATCCAACGGAACACCTCCACCTGAAATTTTACGCGGGATGGGGATTGTAATTATTTATACTTCTCGAGGTATAATGACAAACCCCAAGGACGGAACCCCTCCACCTGAAACTACACCTCTCGAATGGATCCAACGGAACCCCTTCATCTGAAACTTCACCTCTCGAATGAGAACCTCTCAAATACATCCAATGGAACCCCTCCACCTGAAACTTCACCTCTCGAATGGGTACCTCTCGAGCAGGGACTACTCAAATAGTACCTCTAGAACCCATCCAACGGACCCCTCCACCTGAAACTTCACATATGGAGTAGGTACATCTCGAATGGGTACCTTTGGAGTGGGAACCTCTCGAATGGCCATCTCTTTAGTGGGTACCTCTCAAACCCATCCAATCGAATCCCTCCACCTGAAATTTCACACCTCGAATGGGTACCTCTCGAATTGGTACCTCTCGAACCCATCCAATAGAACCCCTTAACCTGGAACTACACCTCTTGAATGGGTACATCTCAAATGGATCCAGTGGAACCTCTCCATTTGAACCTTCACTTTTCGAATGGGTTCCTCCTGAAAGGGTAACTCTCGAATGGAACCCATCCAATCGAACCCCTTCACCTGAAACTTTACCTCTCGAATGGGTACCTCTCGAGTGGATCCAATGGAACCCCTCTACCTGAAACTTCACCTCTCGAATGGTACCTCTCGAACCAATCCAATGGAACGCGTCCACCTGAAACTTCACCTCTGGAGTGGGTACCTCTTGAATGGGTGCCTATGGAGTGGGAACCTCTCGAATGGGTACTTCTCTAATGGCCACTACTCGAATGAATACCTCTCAAACCCATCGAGTCAAACCCCTCCACCAGAAAGTTCACATCTTGAATGGGTACTTCTCGAGTAGGTACCTCTCCAACCCATCAAATCAAACCCCCCCACCTGGATCTACACCTCTTGAATGGGTACATCTTGAATGAATCCATCGAAACCCCTCAACCTGAAACTTCACCTCTCGAATGAGAACCTCTCAAACCCATTGAATAGAACCCCTCCACCTGAAACTTCACCTCTCGAATGGATCCAATGGAACCTTTCTATCTGGACCTTCACCTCTCGAATGGGTACCTCCTGAAAGGGTAACTCTTGGATGGAACCCATCCAATGGAACCCCTCCACCTAAAAGTTCACCTCTCGAATGGGTACCTCTCTAGTGGTCACCTCCCGAATGGGTATCTCTCGAACCCATCCATCGAACCCTCCACCTGAAAGTTCACATCTCGAATGGGTACTTTTTGATTTGGTACGTCTCGAACCCATCCAATCAACCCCTCCACCTGGAACTACACCTCTTGAATGGGTACGTCTTGAATGGATCCAGCGGAACCCCTCCACCCAAAATGTTACCTCTCGAATGGGTAACTCCCGAGTGGATCCATTAGATCCCCTCCACCTGAAACTTCACCTCACGAATGGTACCTATCGAATCCATCCAATGGGACCCCTCCATCGGAAATTTCACCTTTGGAGTGAGTACCTCTCAAATGGATACCTCTGGAGTGGGAACCTTTCGAATGGGTAGCTCTCGAATGGCCACCTCTCGAATGGGTAACTCTTGAACCCATCAAGTCGAACCCCTCCACCTGAAAGTTAACATCTCGAATGGGTACTTCTCAAATAGGTACCTCTTGAACCCATCCAATTGAACCTCTCCACCTGGATGTACAACTCTCGAATGGGTACATTTCGAATGGATCCAGTGGAACCCCTCCACGTGAAACTTCACCTCTCAAATGGGGTTCCTCTCGAATGGATCCAATGGAACTTCTCTATCTAAACCTTCACCTCCCGAATGGGTACCTCCTAAAAGGGTAACTCTCAGATGGAACCCATCCAATGGAACCCCTCCATCTGAAAGTTTACCTCTCGAATGGTAACTCTCGAATTGGTACCTCTCGAGTGAGAATCTCTCGAATGGGTACCTCTCGAGTGGGCATTTCACGAATGGGTACCTCTCGAACCCATCTAGTTGAACCCCTCCACCTAAAATTTCACATCTCGAATGGGTACTTTTCGAACTGGTATGTCTCGAACCCATCCAATTGAATCCCTCCACCTGGAACTACACCTCTCGAATGGGTACGTCTCGAATGGATCCAGCGGAACCCCTCCACCTGAAACGTTACCTCTCAAATGGGTACCTCTCGAGTGGATCCAACGGAACCCCTCCACCTGAAACTTCACCTCTCGAATGGTACCTCTCGAATCCATCCAACTGGACCCTTCCACCTGAAACTTCACCCCTGGAGTGGGTAACTCTCGAATGGGTACCTCTGGAGTGGGAACCTTTTGAATGGGTAGCTCTCGAATGGCCACCTCTCAAACCCATCCAGTCAAACCCCTTCACCTGAAAGTTCATATCTCGAAAGGGTACTTCTCGAATAGGTACCTCACGAACCCATCCAATCGAACCCCACCACCTGGATCTACACCTCTAAAATGATTACATCTCGAATGGATCCAGTAGAACCCCTCTATCTAAAACGTCACCTCTCGAATGGTACCTCTCGAACCCATCTAATGGAACGCCTCCACCTTAAAATTATCCTCTGGAGTGGGTACCTCTCGAATGGTTAACTCTGGTGTGGGAACCTTTCCAATGGGTACCTCTCGAATGGGTACCTCTCGAACCCATCCAGTCGAACCCCTCCACCTAAAAGTTCACATCTCGAATGGGTACTACTCGAATAGGTACCTCTCAAACCCACCCAGCCGACCCCCTCTACCTGAAAGTTCACATCTCGAATGGGTACTTCTGAATAGGTACCTCTGAAACCCATCCAATCAAACCCTTCCACCTGGATCTACACCTCTCGAATGGGTACATCTCGAATGGATCCAGTGGAACCCCTCCACCTGAAACTTCATCTCTCGAATGGGGTACCTCTCAAATGGATCCAATGGAACCTCTCTATCTGAACCTTCACCTCTCAAATAGGTACATCCTGAAAGGGTAACTCTCGGATGGAACCCATCCAATGGAAATCCTCCACCTCAAAGTTCACCTGTCGAATGGGTACCTATTGAATGTTACCTCTCGAATGGGTACTTCTCGAGTGGGCACCTCTCAAATGGGCAAGTCTCGAACCCATCCAATCGAACCCTTCCACCTGAAAGTTCACATCTCGAATGGGTAATTTTTGAATTGGTACATCTCGAAACCATCCAATCGAACCCCTCCACATGGAATTACACCTCTCAAATGGGTACATATCGAATGGATCCAGCGGAACCCCTCCACCTAAAATGTTACCTCTCGAATGGGCACCTCTTGAATCCATACCTGAAACTTCACCTCTCCAATGGTACCTCTTGAATCCATCCAACGGGACCCTCCACCTGAAACTTCACCTCCATAGTGGGTACCTCTCGAATGGGTACCTCTGGATTGGGAACCTCTTGAATGGGTACCTTTCGAATGGCCACCTCTCGAATGGGTACCTCTCAAACCCATCCAATCGAACCCCTCCACCTAAAACTACACCTTTCGAATGGGTACTTCTCGAATGGATCTAGCGGAACCCCTCCACCTGAAACTTCACCTCACGAATGGGTACCTTTCAAACCCATCTAATGGAACCCCTCCACCTGAAACTTCACCTCTAGAATGTGGTACCTCTCAAATGGATCCAATGGAATCTCTTCATTTGAACCTTCACCACTCGAATGGGTACCTCCTGAAAGTGTAACTCTCGGATGGAACCCATCCAATGGAACCCCTCCACCTGAAACTTCACCTCTCGAATGGGTACCTCTAGAATCTATCCAATAGAACCCCTCTAACTAAAACTTCACCTCTGGAATGGTACCTCTTGAATGAGTACCTCTTGAGTGGGCATCTCTCGAATGGTACCTCTCGAACCCATCCAATAGAACCCCTCCACCTAAAACATCACCTCTGGAGTGGGAACCTCTCGAATGATTACCTCTCAAACCTATCCTATCGAACCCCTCCACCTAAAAGATCACATCTCGAATGGGTACTTCTCGAATAGGTACCTCTTGAACCCATCCATTTGAACCCCTCCACCTAGAACTACACCTCTTGAATGGGTACATCTCAAATGGATCCAGCAGAACCCCTCCACCTGAAACTTCACCTCTCAAATGGTTACCTCTCGAACCCATCTAATGGAACCCCTCTACCTGAAACTTCACCTCTCGAATGGGGTACCTCTCGAATGGATCCAATCGAAACTCTCAATCTCGAGCCTTCTTCTCCACTGGTTGCACATTCATGTCACCCACCCAAACGTTCCACCACATTTTCTATTTATCATTTTACCATTAAATGGAACTCTAACATCTTGAATCCTCACCTCTCAAACCTATCCAATGGAACATTCTCCACCAAAACCTTTAACGCTCGAATGGGTATCTCTCCAACCCTTCCAATTGAACCCTCTCAACCTGAACCTTCACCTATCGAATTGGTACGTCTTGAACCCCTCCAATCGAACTCTCTCAACCTGAACCTTCACCTCTCGAATCGGTATATCTCGAACCCTTCCACTTGAACCTTCACCTATCGAATTGGTAACTATCGAACCATTAACTCTCAAAACCCTCCGCTCAAACTTTCACCTCTCGAATTTCCACTGGAGGCTTCACCTCTCAAATAGGTACCTCTAGAGCCCCTCAAATGGAACCCCTCCACTTGAACCCTCTAAAACTGAACCTTCACCTCTCGAACCTCCAATGGAACTCTCATGTCTCGAATCCTTACCTCTCAAACCCATCTGATGGAACCCTCTCAACCTAACCTTCACCGCTCGAATGGGAACCTCTATTTGAGTCGATTATTTCCAAGATCTAATTCAAGTTATTTTTTTGTAGTGGAAACGCCTTACAATCTGAAGTTTTACGCTTAAGAGAAGAAGTGTTCTTGGTATATACAGGATTTAGGAACCCCAGAATTTGTATGCAAGATGAGCTTACAGGAGTGCCAACCAACCAAGCCACCAGGTTTGAGAATAAGGTGGGATCCATGGATCTAGTGGCCAGTGAATCACTGATCAAAGAGAATATTTTGGAGAGATTATTCATCAATCTAGTGGCCGGTGAATCACTCATCAAAGAGCGAGCAGCTGCCAGGTTTAATAATTTGGTGGGATCCCTGGATCTAGTAACTGGAGAACCGCTTCTTCTTCTTCCACCAAGATTCAGACAAAAACGAGTTTGGATGGAACTGAACAAGATTTGGCGAACGAATAAAAAGGTCAAAGGGTTTATTATTAAAAAAAAGAAAGGAGGTTTTTTAGTAGCCATCACAGGTATCATTGCTTTTCTTCCATTCCGTCGTTGTCGGGAAAAAGGGTTATCGAATTTTCGATTCACCATTGAGAGCATTAACCCCAAAAAGATGAATATTGTGGTGTTCTAACAGTGGCAGATCAAACAAGAACTTAATGAGCGAAATCAGCTGACGAGAAAAAAGGAGCACTTCTTTGAATTTTAAAGAATTTTAAAATTTCGAAGCCTAGTGTCTCTTGATAACACTCTATCACCTTAATCCATTCTTTTGTTGAGGGTCAGGCACTTGATCCAGCGTAGAGGGATAGTCCCAGGGAGGAAAGGAAATTTTGTTAAAACCGGATCTTCGCAACTCACTCGATGAAGGAAGTAGCATCTGGGGCCCCTATTGACATAGAGGTTGAATATACAGCATGGAGGAGCGAACCCCTTATTAAGACCATGATCTTTTTATTGTTTGCTCAAATACAGAGGTCATGTTAGTAGTGGAAGGAGATTTCTCGTTTAACGATGCTTTTCGAACGATTCGTGCTATTTCATAGCCGGGTCTTTTGACTTAATATTATATTATTATTACTTCTTGCAAAGAACCATAAGCTCCCAACTTTGGGCAGGGAAAAATTCATTTTTTTATCAGATCAACCAGCGCTCGGTTTACGAGTCGTTCTGTAGTTGTTGCCCCAATCCCCTTCTGGAATCTTTCTGCTCGAAGCTCTCTCTTCCTAGCACACGGAAGAAATAAACGGACATACATTCGAGAGAGATGAGTCCTATGAAGGGAAAGGCAACAAAGAAGAGGAAGAATGGCTAGGGATGTGCCGAAAAGAGGCTTTTTGCGCTACATATAGTAATCCACGAGTCAAAACTTGCCTTCAAGCTTGAAAATTCTCGCTCATCCATTCAGGCTTTCAACATAGGATTTGCAGCATATGATTATTACTATATAAAAGGAAGCATGGAAAGAGCATTTGATTAGTGAACCACTATGGGATCGCCGCTTAGTGCATTGATGCCTTTAATAGGGGGCGTATGGATTGGGCATGATCTTGGAACAAAACTCGTTGATAAGCTTAACCTGTGGGCTACGAGTCTAAGAACAACCTATAGAGGAACAAGGTTGGACACTCCTTTCGTACTTTCTTTCCGAGCCAAGAAAACAGTCCTTTAAAAGGTTCTAAATCTAGCAACTCTCATCCTGTTGATCCCTCCCAGTGGGGATAGATCCTTCCTTGTTGGTTGTGACCCATTGCTAAAGTGATAGGGCAAAGAAGATCAAAAATCTCAGTTGGTTAGGTGCTATCCTAGTTCTTTACTTTCTTAGAGGGTTGTCTTTTCCTTTATTTATCCTTTCTTAGGAATTTTTGAGCCACAGATCAGGGGCTCTTATATGCCAAGGCTATACTCTTCGATTGTCAGACCCTGTCGTGATCTAGGAAGGTCATGGTCGGAGACAAGATGCATGAAAGGATCATCCATCCCTCCTGCTTATCGTCCATTAACTTTACTATACTCTTTGTCAGCAAATGGCTTTATTCCTTTTCTTATTCTATTCCTAGGACACGACCGGTAATTCCTTATCCGTAAAGTAGGCAATGGCAATAAATAAAAGTAATCAGGAGAGGAATCAGGTAACGAAGGAAAGCATTCATCCCAAGAGATGCCATCTCCCCTTTCATATGCAAGACCAGCTACTGGTTGGGCTGACAGGTTCACAGCTTCTACTTTAGGATTGTCTTACTAGTAAAGTAATTGGACGTTAGTCCAGCTCTTTCCTTGCTATTTCCCTGTTTTCTCTAATCTACGAGGATCGCTCTAAATAGCTTATGTAAAGTAGAGTTCCATCCTCCCCCAGTGCTTCCTCTTGTTGAATAAAAGCTTCTTCACCTCTTCTATGGAACACGAACATTCCTCCGTAGGGCTATCCTTAGCTTCCATGCTTGAGGGAATCAGGTGAAAATGAATCACCATGAAACTAGTACCCGCAGTGCCCGTTGCTGACTTGGAGGAGTATAAGAAAGCCCCGATTCCCAATTCGATCAGTGATCATATAGATTGGGCTAGTTTCTCATTTGAGCCTACCCGCTCCATGGCCTATTTTCTTAGGAACGTGGCCTGAGAGTGCTGGGACAAATCCATGTCGTCCAATCACATAGGATGGTCACAATCCCAATAATAAAATATCAGGAATCTATCTTCCACTGGTTGTGACAAAAAAATATCTGCTAGAATGAGTGCTTTAAGAGTGCGGTCATACAGTATTTCTTTCCCCAAGGGCAGAAGGGGTAGGAGATTTCTCCTCTATCGCAGCATCCTTCCTCGGAAATGAGGCCGAACATAACGTAAATATTTCCTTTTCTTTGCTCGAAGCTCACTCATTATGTTCTTAATAGGTAATTTATCTTGATTCCAGGGGTGAAAGATAGTACATTGATGAAGGTTGACCGGAAACATACCTTTATACAAGAACTATCTTTGTGGCTACAAATCTGCAATCAGCTAAAGACACAGTTAAACCCCCAGGGTATTCTTCCTGCACTGATTCCTATTGTTATATTGAGCTCAATTACATTGATCCTGAAGTAGCTCTTTTCATAACTTATCTCCGGCCGTCTTCTAAGCTGTCTCCATTCACTAAGAAAGGAAAAGGCCTATTGCGTGATTCGTCCGGTTGAACCTCCTCCTTCAGTCAGAAGGCAGTCGCATCAAAGTAAGACTGCAACAAAAACTATCAGTGATTGGTCCATTCGCCCCTCGAAGGAGGGGGATCTTGTGTGGTTTAATCTCTTAGCCCGTCTATTCCTACCCTACCTATCTAAATTCGTATAAAAAGTAGGATATTACATAAGCCATCTAAGTCTTCCAATTTAGATAAGATTTTTTTGTAAGGCCCTGAAACTTTATTTCACTAAAGTATATATTTCTTGAGGTGAAAGAGATGCTTGAGAATAACGATGATTTTTTGACAAAAGCCTATGAAGAGATCGCCAACGAATATGTTGTCATCGGTCTCGGCTCTAATAACCCTGATACCAGAATTGAGCGGAGGGCATAGAAAGACATAGCTTCCATGCTTAAGCATGAGAAGAAGATGGGAGCATCATGATGAACAAAATTCCTGCCCCCATACTGGATTGGCAGTATATCGCCACACTTGAATAGGAGAGTGCATCATGAAGTACATCATTCAGGAAATGTGAACTTAAATTTATCTGGCTGCATTTGTGATTATTTTTTTGATGTGGGCTAACGCATTAGCTTATGTGCTGATCGACAATATGGCTTGCATACTAGTACGCAACTAAAAAATTATCAACTGAAAAAAGTCCGCTCTATTATTGATATCGAATTGCATGGACAGTAAAAGCAGTGGAGCATACCAGCACAGTCATCATTCCATCAGTCTCAGTGCATTAGTTCTTTTGCAAGCTAGCTATATTACCCGCTATCATATTTGGGCACCCAACACCTGCGCCCAGCTTCGCTACAACTACGTGATGTACAGACAGACGATACAGAGAACCACAACCTAGCTTCTGAACAACAACTACTACGACTACGATGACAACTTAGCTTAGCCCATGCTAGAGACTCCTCCTAGTAACCAAGCCCAAAATCTGGGAACTTCCACCGGTAGTGAAATCAGAGTACCATTGATTAGTCAATCCAACCACTGATTCGAATTTATATCATGATAAACCGTTTTTAAGTCTCTCTATAGCTATAATAGTGTGATTCTATTAGCTAAGAAGATGAGGAAATTCAACAAAGCTTGACTCGCCTTTCGCTGCCTTCTAAATAGAATAAGTCCGCCTAGACCCCCACTAGCACTATGCTATGGGAAATGAAACTCCAGCTACTAGGCTAGCTCGATAAGGCTATGTGATTTTAGATGGTTCGATAATGCGAGCGACTACTATATATTATACCCTTTCCAGGGTACTTGTCTATAATCAAAGTCTCAGTTCGCAATTTCATAGAAAAAAAGGAAGGGACCACACCCCTGACTGCATACTTGTCAAGTGGTCTTAAATCACTTTTTTGTGTATTCTCCCTCAAGTGAGAAATTCAGTGGGTAGATGAACCTATAGAATGACCTCAGGTTCTAGATTCCCATCACTACGGATTGATTGTCCCTACCTAACTACATGGTAGTGGTCTAGGGGGCAAAGCCGCTCGACTGTAGGCCTTTCCAACTCGAGCAAACGCATCGCCACTACGAGCATTCTTTTGAAGCTTAATAAAAATGAAGTGCCCTGCCCTTTATTAACTGGATTTCTTGCTTACCCGCTATCCTTGAAAACAGACTTTTTTCCATTCTTTGAGTCCCGGTCCAACTCCTTTAGGAAAAAGTGTTCCATCCTGGCCAAACCATACATGCACGTGTTCGGGGAAGAAGTCTAGTGGCTTTCAAGGTGAAGAAAGTTGCTTCTTTCAAAGTAAAACTTCCTTTCTCCGGCAACTCTTAGCAATACAGTAACTTTAAGAGTCAATAGCCAACGTAACCTTTTAAAATGAAAATGAAGATAGATCAAGGGAGAAGATTCGACCTAGCCAGCCCTTCCCAGATAAACTCTAACTATCTAGAATAGATTAGGATAAGCTTAGCCCTGGAAGTTTACTTGCCTTAATTTTTTAGATCTATTGGCAGCACTCGAGAATTGTTAACTATTATGCTACTTAGTAAGCGGAGGCTTTGATACGAGTATCACCTTGTCAGATAGTTAGCTAGCTTCTTAGAACTTAGGACTGAACACTCTTCGTAGGGAAGGAAAGCAGTCCAATCTTTTTAAGAAGTAAAGGCCTGGCTTACCCCGGTACTTTAGGATATAGTCGAAATAGTCCACAGTCTGAACTAAAGGCAATGAATTTTTTTTTATTTTTTCTATCTTGGCCAAGTTATAGTAGTCATTCTATCCATCCCTACCAGTGCGACCATTATGAAGAGTAGGCTAAATCTAAGATTGAGGCAAGCTTAAGGCTTTAAATAAAGCAGTATAACCTTGTCTTACTAATATAGTATAGCGCGATAGTAGTATGTGCTAGAAAAATGCCATATACAGCTAATGACGAACCATAAGACTAAATTACTTTTTATGCCTGAGCCCATAAGAAATCGCGGAGCCATCCATTAATAGTAATAGAACTTTACGCAAAGTTTCCTCCCGTGATATAAGTTACTACCCCTTGATCACTTATACTGCCCCAAACATCTGACTGCATTTTCCAACTGAAATAGAATATTATATTACTACCTAAATTGCATTGTACATCTAGAATAGTCCTAAGAAGACATAATCCCAAGCCGATACTTGACATGTACCCCCTCTGATAGGTCCATCACAAGGAAAACAAAAACTAAGATTTTCTTTATCCAGTATAAACTGAGAACTACAGGAAAATAGAACACCTTTTCAGGAGTATTAATACCGTCACATGAATCGTAAATGCATGAACGTGATGGACCAAAAAATATGCAGTTCCTAATAGAATAGGTAACAAATCCACCTTGCCACCCATTGCTACTAAATCACCACCTCCCCACGTTAAACTGGTGCTTGCTGTTGCACCGGGTACTAAAGCGGGGGTATTTTCTATCCATTGAAAAAAATGAGTTGTAATTGGATATTGGTATTTGGAAAACATATCTTGAGGATGCCCTAAAGTGCTCATGGTCTCATTATTCATATATAAAGAAAAAGTTTTCACAGATATTTACTCTTAGATAAGAGACCAGCATAGTATCTCAATTAACAGTTTCTTGAAATTGGTTGTGCACTCGTAAAGTGAGCAATATCTTAAGAAAGCAGCAGAAGAAGATAAGGTGATATTTTCTGACTAGCAAGTGGAGGATCATACAAGGCTCTAATCCAGTCTCTAATGGCGTAATTGATGTGTCATGCTAGGAAGCTGAGCTAGGGCCATTTTTTTCTTTTTCAACGGAGCCTTTTTCCCCAGCTTCTTTCTATAATTCCAAAGAGTCAAGACCCTTTTATTAAGCTTTCGGGAAGGGAAGGAAAGAACTTATAATGGGGAAGGTTTAGGAAAATCTCATCTAATTTCATTTTAAGAAGGAATAGGAAGCGAATGCCCTCTATGCAGATGAATTGAAGAAGAAGGATCGCATTATCTCCTTCTATCATTGGTGCTTATTGTATGTAAAGAGAAAGGATAATTTTAGTTTAGTTATGAAAGGTAATCTTAACTAAAAATTTCATATAAAAAGAAAGATCGGATTGTAGGGTAGATGAATGCCAGTTTCATGATTGCTTTTGTTTTATCTCTCTAAGAGCGGTCTGATCCCTTATTTGATCAGACCACTTCTGGTGTTCAAACTAGTCATTAATGGTTGGCTTAATTAGTCTCCTTTCGGCATGTGTTGTGAACACTTTTCTTTTTAGCCTCTCATTTTCGCTAGAGAAGCAAAACTAGAACGGATAGAACAGATGGTCCAACTACATGGTTTTTTTTATTACTTCCATGGTCGTGCCTCGTGGCACGGCAGCATCCGTACTACTGAAATGGTTCTTCAGTAGAGATGTTCCCACAGGTGCCCCCTTTTACAATGTTACTATAATTCCTATTCCTATCCCTTCCTTCCCTCTTTTGGTCTATCAACATTCAAGGACATTCATACGCTCCACGAACGGAGAAAAAAATAGAGTCTTGGTCAGAGCAAGCTGCCTTATTCTATTATCAGACATAATTTAGAGAAGGTCATCCAAAACTAGAGCTAGAAACGCCTTATTTCATTTCGTTCTCATTTTTCATTTCCTTCTTCTCGAATCCAAGGCAGACTTCTCATATTTAGAATCTTTCTGCGGTGTGCTATGTTTACTATTCTTTTGTACTTTCTTCTTTTTACCCTGCGATAGGTCAGCGAAGTGTGAGCGGGTGCAAAGAAGGAAAGGCCAAAGAGTTTGGCCTAACGGGAATGAGCAACGACGAAATGACAAGATGAGGTGTCTTCAGCACCCCCATTTAGAAAGAAGGGTCGAAGGAAATTTGGGGCCTGTAGCTTTCTCCGCCCCTCCTTTGTCAGGCGGTGCTTATGTCGGGGGTGCGCCATCAGAAATTGGGCTTGAAGCTCTCACCTTACCAAGGAGCTGACAGCTGATGGTTGTTGGTCACGACTACTACCAAAAAGCTCTAATAAAGATGAATATTTCACATAGAGAAGTGTGCATCTTTATATTGGGTGTTTTTCTATCGTGTGACCCGGCGGCTTATGTGCGACCTGTGGGTCACACCTCCTATTTGTTCAGGGCGGGTGGTGTGAACTCTGATTTGATCCGGGTATTCAATCCCACCATTGAGATGCTCAGTTGACTCCTTAACCTTGATAGGAAGATGGCTTATTCCAATTGAATATTTTGTGCAAAAGGGTAAGGAACTTTGGATGAACTAATGCAAATGGGTGTAAGCTTTGCTGCTCAGAAACATCCAGTGCTGACCACACTGAGAGACACGAAAGCGCAGGTAATGCCAGTTGGCGAAGTGGCATTAAGCATCCCTAGCGGTATGAAAAAAAGGGTCGTGATGATATCATCTACGTCCATACCGCTTCTCGTGGAGTAAATCCCACATCCAACCAAGTCTTTGACCAGGGAACGGGGAAATTCCCACTAACGCTGTGAGGCGGCCAGGCTGTGAGCGCAGTGGGAACAGGCTTCCTAAAAAGCCAGCCTGAGCTGGGGTTAGTATAGAATGAAGGGGGTGGCCCTAACGTTATGTTGGCAAAGCCAACTTCTTGAGTTGCAGGCCAAAAAAGAAGACGTGGAGACTCAGATCGAGGCACCGCATAAATTAGAGAGCCATTACATTTAGGTCGAGACAATAAAATGGGCGGTCTGGTGTCCGAGCCGATTGGTCATACGACGAGACTACTTTACTTATTTAATTAGTATTAGCCGCCTATCCCGTAATGGAATAGAAAGAATGTGAAGCGCTAGTGCAGAAGGGTTGTGGGGGGATAATGTGAAGAAGCATGCTTATCCCTGCCCCGACCGACAGCTGCTAGGTTTCCCTATCTCTTCTAAACTTCCCCCAGTTTTCGACCTGAGCTGTATGAGGCAAAAACTCATCTCACGTACGGTTCGGAGGCCGAGCCCTACCCCAGCAGCCAGGGTGCAGCTTAGGTCAACTAACACAAAGAAGATACAGTTCACTCAATGATTTCCCTTGGGTTCCGAACTTTATATGGGGAAGGAGCGTTGTTTTTTGCAAAATCTCGATCATTTACATGGACCCACTTTTCATTCCATTTGTGGGAATTTTATGATTTAGAAACCGTCCCTAACAAATGATCAGCTCATGTTTGATCATGATGAATCATTTCATGCCAACTCATTGCCAATCCACTTTCCTGCTGCATATGAGAATGGAAAACTGGAGCATTTTCTGCATCGGTGGATGAAGAATCACAAACATAATAATTTCTGGTTGACCATGTTCCCAGAAAAAAGATACTTTCCAGAAACGATGAGCACGACTAGAGTGACTATACATACAAATCTATTAACGGATCTATATGCTTCAATTGGAACTTCCAGTTCTAGAACAAGCGGTTGGTATACCACCATAATGAAACTGCCTTTTATATTTTTTATTTGGATCGGATTTATGTTGGCTTCATTGGGAGGCTTGCATAGTTTGTTACGTCATCTCAAAAAGGATAAGTTGCGTTGGAATTGATAAAGTTAAGTGTAGTTCATAATTGCATAAAAGGAGTCAAAGTAGTGGCTATAGCACGCTGAGGCACTTCTTTAATGGCCTTGCACCATCAGAGTTCTCCCAGTTCTTTCCTAACCTCTCTTCATCTCTACCTTTCAAGGAAAGGTCTGTTAGTGGTTCTTCTGCCATGTTGGTAAAATCTTTAGGGTTTGGCCAATCCCCTTAGACAATTTGACATCTTGGGTAAAGCATTTGAATCTCCACAAGGGAGAGGATTTGAAAAAATTAGGTCTTTTTGATGCTATTATGATAAGCCCAAACACCCCTCTGAGTCAAACTGCGGATCTCCGCAACTCTTTTGTTTTGGTGTCCGGTTGAACATTCATTCCACTTTTGTGTGGGTTCCATGGTTTCAACAATGTTGGAAGTCGTGGCTCTTACTGGCCTTCCTTGTACAACAGGAGAGACTGCTTATGCGGTAATGTCTGTCCCTGATATGATATCGAATACCATCGGCCAAAATAGGCGGGGAAGCCTGGCTTCATAATGGCCTATGGTACCGTACCTTCATAAATACTTGCATGAAATACGATTCTTCTATCTCTGAAGAAAAGCATATCACCTTCTTGTCATGTTGGTTGAATCGATACCTCTATTGTTCTCCTACTCTTGCTATGACAGCCTACTTCGACGGTTGTGAGTTGTGATTCCGCTTTCATGTCTTTCTCTACTGCTAGCTTTTGTATTCTTTTCAATCCCTAAACTAGAACTATTATAAGCATAATAGTAGGAACCGACACTCAACCATGCATCTTCATATTTTATTTTTGAGTCTATATAGGGAAAGCAATTACATAACTTAGAATAGGTATATTAGGAAATAGGACAACCTCATTGCCTCTCTTGTCTCGCTGAAAGAAATCTCAAACATAGATATAGATTTATAGACCAAGATTAGATCATTAGATCGTAGTTATTACTTTAGAACAACTTTCACCCTTAGGACAAAGAAAACTATATCGTTCGATAGCCATACCTATGACTTCCTTCACTTGGTCCTAACAATCAGAGGGATATTCTAATAGGCCCTTTCGGGCGCCTGGTCACTTCTCAATCTTAGAAGGGCTCGGACGTTATCTTCTTTAAATTGTGACGTGCAGCCTCATACTCTTTTTTGGATCATCCAATATTAGCATGTGGCACACCGTAATTCAAAGCTTACTGATGGTCTTTGTTGAGTTGGCGATTCCAGCCTTGCTGTAGAGTTTGATTGTGACTCCCTGCTTGAATATCTCTCTGTTCAGAGATAGAATAGCTACCAGTAAACCAGTGCCAGGCAACTTATTTTCTCACTTCTTTTTAGGCCTAATTTTTTATATTCTAAGGGGGTGACCCCAAGAAAAGTAGTCTTGTTACTAGGAACATGAAAACAACGAGGTTTGAAGTGAGTTAAGCTTACTTTCGTGGAGGACACAACAAATAGTCAGGGTGAAAAAACATATAGCTTTGACTCCGGATAGATGGGGCTTTTCATTAATGTTATTCTTTGAACGATTGTGATTCCAGAGAGTATGGAGAGTGAAAGGTCTTTTGATTGATAGAGC
The DNA here is from genome assembly GCA_037428765.1 of Rubia yunnanensis. Taxonomy (NCBI): domain Eukaryota; kingdom Viridiplantae; phylum Streptophyta; class Magnoliopsida; order Gentianales; family Rubiaceae; genus Rubia; species Rubia yunnanensis. Next base: position 28,878,375 of record CM075066.1, read on the forward strand.
CGGAGCCCTTCAGTGGTACAAGGGTATAAAATTCCCAATGGGAGAGCATGTGCCCAGAGAAAAGAAGCGCTTAAGGAAAGAAGGTTTACTTAGAAGTTGTTCATTTAGAGAGAGGACGCCCCAAGCAAATGGTGACCGAAAAGCACCTTAGAATTTTTTTTTTTTTTTGGTCTTGGGTTCTATCGAAGACTTTTAGTTCATCTATTAAGTGCATCTACACGGCGATGAAACTCTATATGCCATTAGATTAGTGGTTTCAATTTAATCAAATATGAAACGATATTCGTCTCTTCGTAGTGGAGCCCTCTCTTTTCAGTGGATAACTTATTTCTTACCAGTCAGTTGGATATTATAGCAATCTTATTCATTGTGCCCAATTCTCCTCTTCTAGCTACTTAGCACCAGAGACTCCGAAAGTGCGCCAAGACTTGACTATACGCATGGGAAAGAATATGGGTCTCCCTATCAATTGGCGAGGCCTTACGTAGTACGCTTCTTTCTCCTGTAAAGTCGAACCCGCACCTTTCATCTACTCAATATGATATGAGAATATTTTAAAATTTCTAGTTAGATCGGTTATAGGAAGAAAATTAGGTTATGGAGCTCTTACCGCTCTCGCTTTTGTCTTCCTCACGGATAGATTCTAAAATCCATCTTTTTTCGCTCCTAAAGAAAGAATCCAGAGAATGGCTTTCCTCAGAGTTGACCAAAACCTAGCAAACAGGCCATCGTAAACCAGGTGAACTAGAGCGAAGAGGAGGAGCAAGCAAATAGAGGCCTCTCATCCGATCCCCCTCTAGCAGTTAAGTTAAGTACATGTATGAACACCCGATCTTTGATCCCCCGATTCACGAGCAATTGAAGAGAATACAATAAAATAAAGCATTAAAGGGTTCCCCCATGGAAAAATCGAAGGGGATGAAGTTCGACGCAGAGCTTTTTGGAAGTTATAGCAGCACTGAGCAACATCCAACTACTCCAGTCCTTCTGCACAAAAGTGGCTTAAGTAGCCCTCGAGGAGTCCGTTTATTCTCTCTGTCTGAGCTTTCAAAGATATACCAACCATAGGTATCTGTTGATCAGATACCGACAGGCGTCTTCTAACATTACCAAAATTTTGGGTTTTAATAAATATCACATAAGATAAAAGCTCTTTTCATCATCAGAAAGAACCCAATTTCCGACCTCTTGCATTGCATTACCATAACAAAAAAAGAAATAATTAAAAAAGAAAAGGAGTTTGCTCTTGTGACTCGGAATGAAGACCTTTGGAAAGGAATAGCCATGGATTTCTATAGAGCATCCAGGAACAAACAGGTTAAATCAGACGACAAATTCTTGCACGGTCCAAGGAAATCAAAGATCCGCTTCCACTCATTTGTATTGAATATCTTAATATCAGAATAGCTTATATAGTCATGATTCAATTTAGAATAGCCTAATTTTCTCGGGATTGTAGTTCAATCGGCCAGAGCACCGCCCTGTCAAGGCGGAAGCTGCAGGTTCGAGCCCCGTCAGTCCCGATGGATTAAATAAATACATCAATTCATCTCTCCATTTTCTATTTAAAGGGGGACAGGAAGAAGAATGGAACTCCCAACGGGGGCTCTTTTTTTATCTATCGTTTTTAGTTTTGCATTTATCATCAAACTAATGGGGGAATTGAAATTACTTCAACTAGTACAGATTGATAGGAGATATGTGGATTATTACAAATTTTTATCGTATTTCCATTCTAAGAGAGACTACTTTTTTTAACTGAAAAGGGCATTTTTTTCTTCAGTTGTAGTCATAGAGCAAGGAAAGATGAACGCAAGCCTATCGCTTAAGGTACCTTTGCTTATTCTCTTAGCTTAGTCTATTAGAGCAAGAATAAGTCGCATATCAACTGTTTATAGAATGGAAAAAACTCGCATATCCGATGTAATAATTTTTTTACACGAAGATTCTAGAACGGGGGGAAATCTATTATTTCATAACCAACATTGGTGCGGCAGAGCGGCACCTGATATGCTCATAGAGAAAGAGGGAGTACGAAGTTGTATTCAGGAGTAGAAAATTGTAATCTATCCATCAATCAGTCATCCCATTTCCTTCCTGTGTGACACCGTGTGCTTTGGGCAGTTATCCAGTCATTCCAATCTTTTGTATGCGGATCTATAATATATAAATCTAAATGAGATGTTTCTGGTGCTATTCTCAAGTCTAGTTTACGAAGCCATGTAAAAATTAGCTTATACTCCCACTCTATCAATTGCAGCGGTTAGGCCTGTTAAGGTAACAATAGCGCAATTACTATATTGCCCAAGGAGGGCTGTGGGTGTGGAAGGGGAATTTCTGCCTCGTCCCTTATGTCTCTCGAGGTGGCTGATGGTTTTTAGGGACCTCCTACGTTAGGAATATGCTTTCTGCGGATAAAGATTACTTTCCTATTCGCTTGACTGGCATTCAGATATTTAATCCAGTCTTGCATTATTAGGATTGACTCTTACAAATAAAAAACCTCAGGAACTTAATATACTTCCTTCCCATGGTTGGATGGATCTGACTGACTTGATCCAGCATTCCAGCACCCCAATTCCCGTATGCAATACAGAAAGCGAGTTTATCCTTCTATTTCTATTATATGATATATCTCATGCCTTCGGGAGACAAGTCGTCAGTAGATTGAGAGGTCATAAAGATGATTAGGATTGAGCAATCCCTACCTATGTGGTTGGGAGGATGCTCGAGTCTTCGTCACAAATGGAATTGCAAAAAAAGGGGCGAGATCTAGAAAGCACACCAAGGTGCGGTGCTCTATGATTCTCTTTTAGCTAGGTCTTAGACCTAACCCAGTGGCTTAAAGGGTAGCTTCCGTTCACTTCTTTGCCATAATCTGATCTCAAATGCCAACTAGCTCCTATCTTTCGAGCTTTTTCTTCCCGGTCCAATATTTGTTCTTGAAGTTAGTTCAGTTATTTCCTTGCAATTAGATAACAAGACTAAACAATTATGCTCTGTAGGAATTGAATCTACGACATTGGGTTTTGGAGACCCACGTTCTACCGAACTAAACTAAGAGCGCTAGGAAGTTGTCTAGACTGTGATAAGAAAATTTCCGCCCCGATCAATTCTAAGAGAATAGATTGAATGAATAAGGAATTTGGAACCGATAACAAAAAGAGGGATAGGTAAATAGTTGGGGAGTCAAATAGTCTATCTGGGGATAGAGGGGCTTGAACCCTCACGATTTTTAAAGTCGACGGGTTTTCCTCTTAACTAAAAATTTCATTGTTGCCAGCATTGACATGTAGAATCGGACTCTATCTTTTGTCTCATCTGATTAATCAGTTCTTGAAAAGATCTATCAGACTATGGAGTAAATCATTTGATCAATGAATATTAGATTCTTTCTTCAATGTGGAATCCATTCACACCAATTCTTTGGTTTTTCATAGAAAAATTATAGATTCATTCGGACTGTCATTACTCATTTAATATACTATTCACTACGTATGTATATACGTTTATCCTGAACTTCATCCTTATTACTTATACTTACTTTATTTTTTATGGAAAGACTTCTCTACTACCGCAACCAACTCCATTTGTTTGAACAACTTCCATTGAGTCTCTGTACCTATCCCCTTTTTTACTTTTTGAACCTTTGTTTTTGGAAAACAGGATTGCCCCCTTTTATTAATTCCAGGGTTTCTCTTAATTTGAAAGTTCTCACTCAGCGGGTTTCCACACCAAGGCCCAATCCAATTAAGTCCGCATCGTCTACAAATTTCGCCATATCCCTCTTCGTTTTGGTTTTGTGTTTAGATTCTTAATTTCATTGTGATGTCATTTCTTTTTTTTCTTGAATTTATACTGAAATCATTGAGATACCGGATTCCTATCTTGAAAAAGTTTTTTCGTTTATTTGTTACCTCTACCTTATATAGGACTTTAGGAGAACCTTCTTTTGATTTGGTCCAATCGACTATGATTCTACCATTTCTGTATCTGCAATTGGATATATATCCAAGGTAAATATATCTACCTGTCACGATGTAATTTTTAATACTTGAAGGTTAGATTATTATTTTTTCATCTTAATTTCTGCCTTTACTACTTACCTCTTTATGAATGAAAGTGGGGAATATCTCATTAGTTATAACTAACCATTCGTATAAGAAGACTAACTAATTCTTAACAAGACAAGAAAGTTGAAAGAAGAAAGTTGAAAGAAGGAATGTAAGGAAACGAAATGTGTGGATTTCATTGCATGATTTCCAGTTCTTTGCTTGATTGGATGGCTTCTAACGACTTTTTTCTCATTCCCGGAAAACTTCTTTCTAACATGATGTAAAATTTGGCCCTTCAACTATTTCCCAGTTCCATGGGGTCTTCGTTGCACTTTATATATCCCTCGTCTAGTCGAGATTCCCTAAGAGAAAGGAAAAATATCTGTAGTTGTAGTTTATATACGTGAATCCAATCTCGCTTCCATTCCATTAGATTAGTTAAAATACATAGATAACACACCGGGTTTATAGAACGTAGAGAAAAGATATTAGACTAGTCATTGCACTAGTAGCGTCTACGAGCCTCCCGCTTTGGTACCATATCATATTTTACCAGTCGAGCTGCCCTGTCAACCCTTTGCAGCTCTTGCTTCCTAGCTAGAACTCACACAACGCAAACATAAATTAGAACTTAGCATAGTCCTCCTTAGCGCACAGAGCAAGAGTAAGCTACTTCACTCGAAAAAAGAAATACGCTAACAATCAGCTCAGATAAGGATGCCTCATCTCTTTCCAAGCTAGCTCCGATGCAATTGCTATCAAATTAGCTCTTTTGATTTGAATAGAATAAGAGGTTGTTCAAAAAGGGATTGACCTAAGGCTTAGAACAGCCATAGTTTTTGTACGAAGAACAGGTTCTTTAGTAAAAGAAGATGGAATTGAATAATCATCTATTGTAGTAGGAGTGAACTCGACTGATGTGGACGCAGTTCTCTCGTTGTGAAGAATAAAGTAATGAATGGCCCGCATTCGTTGTTGCCTATATAGCTTTCTAGAGCAGAGATCTCACAACGCATTCTAGGCAGAGATCATTCGTATTGGATGTATCATTAGGTTATGCCGAATAGAATCTGCTCCATTTTTTTCCATTGTAGAAAAGAGATCCCTTCCCCCCGCTTTAAAAAATGATTCATATGAAGTCCGGGAGGCTGCAGGTACTATGGATCCTCTGACTCCCAATCGGGTTGCCTTCCCAGGTCTCGCCGGTGTTGCCCGTAGGTTGTGATGTGCCTTGAGATGGCCGTCTCTGGTCCTCCTGTCGGTGAGGAATCTGCTCCCGGGCTATCACTCTGCTGCGTCTGGCCTGTCCTCTAGGCACCTTTGGAAGGCAGGGAGTGTGACAACGTACACGCTTCCCTTTACTCCATAGGGTCTTCTCATCAGTTGCAGGGTTTAGTAGCCCAAAATTTACTTGGCTTTGCCAAAAGACCTCATCTCTAAAAGCCCAACTCGCGAGGCGTCCCTCTCGCAGTAGGGTTCCAAACCCCACCTCGTTCTTGTGACATGCTATCTTTCCCTTCTCTATTCCCAAGTAAGGGTGAGTCTCATGCGTCAGTTTGTGGATCACGGTCTCACACACTAATCCCTATAAGTACCAGTAGTAGGCCGGCTGCCCTACCTGAACCAATCATCATATCGGTCCCTAGGCTCCATTGCTGGAAAGACTTGTCTTCAAAACCACACGTGGAGCTTCCGCCTCATACGGCTCCTCTAGGGATGGAGGTAGACCCAGCCCCGGCTTGTGCGGTTAAGGTTATTGTACATGACCTCATAAGAAAAGAATGAAAAAAAATTGATCTACTTTCATTTGCATTTGGAATTTTACTTAAATTCCTTAACTCCTCGATACTAAAAAAATCTTCCTTTTTTACGATTGACTGCATTTCGATAGTCCCATATTTAGTAATTCCCGAGCTCTTTCCTTTCTTCGATATCAAGGATCATCAAAATAAGAAAGAATACTACTATATTTCTATGAAAAATACAATACCATTTAAGGGAATTTCAATCGAGATACCGAAAGTGGATATTAATTTGTTTTCGCATTTGTGAATTGGTTGAAGTGGCATAATAAATCTATTTCTTCGCCTCTTTGACAATAAATCAAAATTCTCTCGGGGAATGGCCGAATATAGGAGATTACAATGACCGGTACATATGATTCGATTAAAGTATAAAAAATTTTGAATGCTCTCATTTTTTTACGAGAAAAATCCACACTAAAAAATTTGTACCTCATAGGGGCGTTAGTTACTGAGAGGTTTGAAGAAATATCTCTCCGCTTGACAGAAAGAGAATGCACGTTCGTTTGATCTTGATCCTTATGAAGAGAAAGGGAGACTAGCTCGATCTGCATAGACCTCCCATTAATATCCATAAATGACTTGTTTTTGGTAAAACATGGATATTACCATATGTAAATTTAGGTGTATGATACACGTCGTTACTCCAGTGCATTTCGCCATCTGAGTCAGAATAAATATGTTTTCTTTCTTTCTCTTTAAAATGAAAAGTGGATATTCCCACCCAAATTTCAGCAATCACCTGTTCTGATTCTACATATTGATCTTTTTAAATTAAAAGAAAACTCTTAGATGGAATATTACATTATGTATAATATCTTCACTCTCAATAGTTACATACAAGTCCGTAGAGCATAGAAAAGCAGGATGTCCATGATGTGTACGTGTCGGATGAACTAAATCCTTATTGAATTTTATTTTTCCATTATAAGGAGTTCTCACATGTTCCACAGTACCTCCTATAAATACTCCGCCAGTATGAAAGGTTCTTAATGTTAATTGAGTCCCCGGTTCTCCAATCGATTGACCTGCAATAATACCTACGGCTTTTCCTAATTCAAGCAGGTTGCCATGAGTAGGACTCTGGCTATAACAAAATCGGCAGATCCAAGATGTACTCCTACAGGTAAAGGGGGTTCGAATAGGTATTGTTTCTGCGCGAAAAGTTATGAATCGGTTGACAGCCCAACCCCAATGTCTTGATTTCTCGTGGCAATGCATCGCTGACCCATATATATATCATCTGCTAATACAAGACCAATTAATGTTTGAATAAAAAACCGTTCGGGCATCATCCTATTCCGAGGACTAAGAGAAATAGCACGGGTAGTGCCACAATCTATTCGACGTACAACAATGTGTTGGGCAACTTCAACAAGTCTGCGTGTGAGATATCTGGCATCAGATTTCCGTACAACCGTATCCACAACCCCCTTACGGGCTCCATAGCAAGAGATTATATATTCCGTTAAAGATAGCCATTCCCGTAAATTGCTTTGAATAGGTAAATCAATCATTTGTGCTTGAGGATCCGACATTAATCCTCTCATACCTACAAATTGATGTACCTGGGATACATTTCCTCTAGCGCCTGAAAAAGACATTATATGAACGGGATTTAAGGGGTCAGTCATCCTAAAATTTGGATTCATCTCCTGTCGCAAATATTCACTTATAGCATACCATATTTCAATCGATTGACGTAATTTTTCTACGCATGTACATTCGGTGGTGTTTTCAAAAATCAAAATTTGTTGTTCAGCATCTTGAACTAGGCATCCCTTTGAAGGTATTGTTAAAAGATCATCATTTCCTAATGAAATAGATGTAGCAGTAGCTTATTGAAAACCCAGTGGTTTTACTTGATCCAGGATGTGCGATGTATACGCCATTCCAAAGTGCTCTATTAATCGACTAATAAGTCATTTTATGGCAGTTCCATCGATCGATTTATTGTGAAAGACCATATTGGCTCGTTCTGTCATAAAGTACCTCTATATTTGGCTGAGTAGGATTCTACAATGGGTTAGGGTCAGTGATTGAAAAACTTCCTTTTTTTCGATTTTGATTCGGATAGAAATTGTAATTTTGGAACTCTAATCTCAGTTGAACTGCGGAAATTGAGGTATCCACGATATCATAGAATTCCTAAGTAGCATATGAACAAGTGCGAGAAAAACCTTGTATTGCTTCTCCTATTTTTCGATAAAGAAAAATCTGACCAACAGTGGTTCGAATGTATAGAAAAAGAATTTTTTTTATTATACTTCATACTATTAGATAGTGTCCATAAATCTCATAATAAGTCCCCAAACATTCATAGTGAATTTCGATGGGAATTTCTCTTGAAGCAATAACACGCCGGTCCAGCCGCCACCGGAGCCACAAAGGACTATCTAAATGGATTAGTTTCTGACGATAAGCCTCAATTGCATCATGGGAGTTACAAAAAAAAAGGTTCTTTCGTGTACTCATAATTATTATTGGCACTTCTTTTATTTTCATCCTTGCTGCGATTCCGTGGATTATATTTTATTACACAATACCTTGACGATTCCCGCTAGTTAATACATAGAGCCCCATAAGCATATCTTGGGTTGGTACGGAAATGGGAACAAAAGATTCTGATAAGAAAACATAAGTAAATACACCTCCGCTTGGGCTTCTAACGATAAAGGTACATGAATAACCATTTGATCCCCATCAAAATTTGCATTGAATCCTTTACAAACTAGTGGATGCAAACAAATAGCACGTCCTTCCACTAAAATGGACTGGAATGCTTGTATGCCTAATCTATGCAAAGTAGGTGCTCCATTGAGAAATACAAGATGTCCCTGCACAACATGCTAAAGTATTTCCCATACAATGCTTTCTTTTTCCCGAATTTTATTCTTAGCAACTCCTATGTTAGAAGCAAGATGTTGTCCAATTAGACCACAAATTACAAATGTTTGAAAATTTTCTATTGCTAATTCTCGAGGTAATCCACATTGATGTAATGAAAGTGAAGGTCCAACAACAATAACAGACCGTCCTGAATAATCTACTCATTTTCCAAGCAGAGTATCTCCAAATATTCCTTCTTTACCTTCAATTACATTGGAAAATGACTTGTAAACTTTATTATGAACGTCCTTCGTTGGTTGACCACGTCGAATTCCATTATCAAGAAGTGTATTGACGGCTTCTTGGACTAATATTTCCTGGCACATTACCAATTCTCCTGGCGTAGATCTATTTGTTGTTAATAGATCGGTAAGAGTGTTGTTTCGATAGATAACTCTTCTATAGAGTTCATTAATATCCGAACTCATTAGCTTACCCCCATCTATCTGAATGATGGGTCGAGGAAGAACTAGTAATAGACACAAAACCATCCATTCTGGTTCTATATTTGTTTAAATAAAATGCTTTGTCAGTTCCATATGCCGAACCGAAAAATCCTTTCTTCTTCCAACTTTTCAATCTTCCCAGTCATTTCCCATAGGAACTTCTTGCCTAATTCTTTTCATTCTACTAATGAATTTTCTAGAATAATTCGTAAATCTAGATCAGCTAATTGTTCTCGTATAGCAATCGCACCAGTAGACATTTCTTGATTTTGAAATGTATAGAAGCCTTGGGTAGTAAAAAAAGTGGGATACTGTATTTCCAAGATTGGATTTCATATTCGAATAAACCTTGTAATCATAAGAAAGTGGGTTTTTTAGTTATTGGATTAGAAATGCAGCAAACGTTCGGCAATACAGGATAGGTGAAAAGGAAAGATAAGTTTGAAATGCTACAATTCGATCCGCCTGGCAAGTTTCTTTGTTAGTCTTTATCGCTCTTATCCTGAAGCTTTTTACACGATCCTTGCCTTTATTTTTATTTACTTTAGAGTACTTAATTTGATACAATCAACATCAACGATAGGACCCAGAGAATAAGCAACTTGCTAGAAGGAATAGTCTTGACGTAAGGAATAGAAGAAAGTCGCCAACGGCGTCTCCTTGAACACTAAAGAAAAGAAGGGAATAGACCCATAATGAGTGCTTACCATATGCTGGCGAAGGATTTTATTCTCCGTCTTAATTCCAGTTCTCAGCTATCCCTCTTGGTTTCGTTCATAGGAGATGTGGCATAGATAGAAGGCTATGGAGGTGAAGAGCTACTCTCAGGAGAGCTAGGAGATAGCGAGCATAGAGCTGTTATCTATACTTCATAACTCTAGGAATGGAATAGATTTCCTATCTCTAATTAGGTAGACATTAGAGGTTTAAATCTTCTTGCTTCTTTATCCTTTGTTGCGCTTGCATCCTAGCTAACCTTATAAGCCTTATCTATTCTTCTTTGTTTGATTCCTATCTTCTTGTATAGTGTGACTTTCCAGGCTTGAATGGTTCTCATCCATTATAGTTCATTCAATCGAATAAGGAAGCATTACGAACAGATATCCAAAGTAGCACCGGCAAACAAGTGGTTGAATCCAACATTTTTCTCTCTATGGATTCCATCAGTGTTCATTTATGGGAAGAAGCGAATCAGCCTAAAAAGGAACTTAATCTGAAGAGGGCGATATGATCAATCAGCATTCCATTTTTCATTTCAAAAGCGGAAGGGTAGATGTGAGTTGAATTTTGATCAATGCAATTGAGTCTTCTTTAAAGTTTTGTAAAGAAATTTTCTTGTTCATGCTTGGTGCCGGGTTGGATGCAGCACCACCTCCTTAAGTCTCACCTCTTTGCAGTGTGTGCGATACCAAGATTAAATCTTCCCATGTTTCTCTCTATCTAGCTGTGAGCTAGGTTTTTCAATATCTGCTTCGAAAGGACCAAGAAGGGGGCTAAGTAAATATCTTGAATAGAAGGAATGAAGGCGCTATCGAGAAAAGATCTAGTCAAGCTCAATCTCTCCTAAGCCGGGACAGAGTGAGAAAAGCAAGTCAGGTCAAGTATATTGATAGGTTTGTTTGAAATCTGACCTATGGGCAGATAAGGTTCAATGAAATTTACTTGCAACGGTGTGTGTATCCACTGTCCTTTAGAATGTAACGAATAGAGGAAGTTCAGGAGAAACAACTTGTTATAGGATAGCAAGCCATGAAATTAATCATAGAAGGCCACGTGATAGGCTAATCAACTCATTTGTGAACCAGAAATGGGTTCCGTATCAATAGTGGAAGGTTATTTCTTTAGGAAGTAGATGGGTTTTCTTTTCTAGTCAGGGTAGCCCTCTTATACTTGCACTGATTAGTTCATCTTTCCGTTCAATGGGGCTGCCCTGCCCGTGTGCTTTACCCGTAGGTCAATGAAATGTTCATTCTTAGCTTTCTTCTACGCCCTGGATGATAATAGAGTTCATATTCTAGTAGCTCACTTCCTGGAGTGAAGAGTTCATGATCAAGTGAAAATCGAACTAATGGCCATGGATGTGGCTCTTCTACTAATGATATTCTTGTAAGGGACATTGGCAAGCTTCATTCCTAGCATCCATTCTACTATTTATTTATTTTATAAAGGCTGCTTTTAGCTCTTTTCACGACTCGGCTGCTATGGAATCCGCTGCTCTTACCAGTCTTGGTGGTAGGGCAGTAGGAGTAAAGGCAACAGGATCCGTATTAGGAAATGGCCTAACTAGGAACGGTAGACTCAAGGCTCGTACACATCAGTTCACGGAAATCACCTGAGGCAATGTGAATTGTTACCCACCCTATAAAAATCTATAAAAGGGGGCTGATTCTGAGTCTATTTTTTTCCATTCCGAACACCATAGGCGTAGGGCTCTTGAATGCCCATTTTGGTTACTTGAATTTAAGTATAAGTAAAGGAAGGTCGCATTCAGGTTGCATGTGTATGTAGAGCTGATAGGGAAGGAAGCCCGGGTGAAAGCGTTGACGAAGAAATTGAGAGAGAGCATTAGGGGAAAACTCAACCGATTCAACTCAAGCAATCACAGCTTCCTTTTACGGGTTATCTACTTAGCCATTTCTGTAGGCCTCTTGCACTCTGGGAGTTGCAGGCCATTCTTTAGAGCATCATTGAAGATTTTTCGTACTTTCTCCTTCCCCCCTTCAAGAATTTATCTTGGGCGCTTAGGTTCATCCTCACCTTCGTCGAAGATTGGCTTCTTAGTCTTAGCTAGGGGCTTTTTCAACAGCTACTGACGCCATAGGCTTCTTGCCTTTGAAACAATTCTCACTTTTAACCGGTTTTGTACCTAGACTCCATTCCTAGCTGAAAGAACCTATTCGAGAACATCCTCATCTGGGTCCAATATCCGTTTGGAGGAGAGAGTGGTACCGTACTAGCTTGAAAGTGGATTTCCTATCCTTATGGAAATGCTAATTAAAATATGGTAACTTGGAATCACCAACCTAATATCCAAACTACAGGAAAAAATTTCAAAGAGGATTTTGCCTGCTCCGCAGTAACAAGCTGATCAAGATGTGGTGTCCAGTCCACATTGGATTGGTTCGGGATTTGCGATGCCATCTGTATGGTCTTGTGCTCTTTCCTTACATTGGGAGTGTTGCCCTAGAACGATAAACCTATAAATCTATCTCAGCATGTTGCTCACATTGCCTTGTCAAGGAAGCCGAGAGCGATGTCGAATGATAGAAGTGAGGGCTAAAGGTAGGTGTAGTAAGGGAGAAGCAAAATCGGGCATCATAGTAGCACTTCTTCCTGTAGATCATGTCAAATTCCCTCGTTAAACTTCTTGTATATCCACCCATTAGCTTTAAATGCTGATCAGGATACTGATATTGAGGCTGTAGCTGCGGTTTCAGTGTCTGTATCGTCCACTAGACACAAAAATTATATGATATATAGTGATTTCCACACTCAAATGCAAAAGATAGCCTTTCTTTTTTGGAAAGGGCTAGTAAAAGGGATACTCTAATGATTGATATCATTTTTTGGATCTGGAAAATCATTCCCAATGAGGATAATCATGAACAATCCTTTCTGTCTTTTTCTTGGTAGCTAGAAGGCGGAGAGCCTAAGTTCCATTGTCCCATGCATTAGCCACAAGGCACCCAAAAGAGTCTTTCATCCACTGTTCGCTAATAAGGTACTTGCTTGACACGCCCAGTCACATGCCAGTAGCAGTAGTAGGACCTGCACCATAAGCTAGGGGAAATCAGCCAGGAGCTCTTTATAATATAATATATATAATAATATATTAGGATCTTTAACTGCTTTCACCGGTTTACTAGTAAAAATGCAGGTTATAGTTCGATGTCCCAATGCTTCAAAGGAGAGGAGGTGGAGAGGGTACCATAAATAAAGAAGAATTGACCTGTGTCAATGGATTCCAAATCTTTTATGCCTAGCCATATCTAATTCATCTTTAGAAAAGAGGTTCATCCAAAGGATTTGGTGCGGTGTTTTTTCATACCTAGTGAGGCCAGGAAAAGTGACTCATAAGCTCTATTCTCCGAGAATAAAATTCCATGGTTAATTGTACTGAAAGCGAGAGCCTTTAAGATAGGGCGACGAAATTCAATTAGGAATCTTTATAAAAGAAGTGGGGTTCTAGTCCTGAATTTAATGTCGATCATAGCACGTCTCGCTAATAGACAGCGGATCTATAAATTATATCACAATCAAAGTGGGAAACCTTCCTTTAGTAGTGTGTAGCTGCCGTGTCTATCCGAATGGAATACAGTAGGATCTTCGTAAAGTTTATCATTATTAGTGTTACTACAAATTGGTTTGGGAAGTTCAATAGCAAATAAATATCGCTTTTTTTTTTATTTTTATAATATATTTAATATTAAATTGACCAAACAAAATTTCGTTGGTATAATTCGGAACCTTAACCTTAGAATAACAATCCTCCAAAAAATCTCAATTAAAATAATAGCAAGATACCCTTACCTTAAAAAAATTTGTGACCTCTGAGGAGCCGTATAAGGTGGAAATCTCATGTACGATTCTGTAATAGCGATGGGAACTTTGGTGTTATCATCGACTATAATTATCTAACAGTCCAAGTACAGTTGATATAGTTGAAGCACAATCAAAATATGTTTTTGGGGGGTTAAATTTATGGCGTCAACCTATAGGGTTTAACATTTTTCTAAGTTCTTCTCTAGCCAAGTGTGAGAGATTACCTTTTGATTTACCAGAAGCAGAAGAAGAATTAGTAGCAGGTTATCAAACGAAATATTCTGGTATCAAATTGGGTTTACTTTACGTTGCTTCGTATCTAAATCTACTAGTTTATTCATTATTTGTAACATTACTTAGGAGGTTTGAATCTTTCTATCCCATACGAATTCATTCCTAAGATATTTATTCCATTGGTCAACAACCAACCCTTTCTTATTATATTAAGTCTTTCTTTCTGAAGGGCTTGCAGTTCATTACACCAAAGGTTTTCAGTGAACTATTGAAGCTATCGAGAGAGTACCAAATGCTGACGGTGATAAAGGTTACCGACATTCGGTGGACGGGGAGCCAAAGAGTTTAGTCGAATAGCCTAACGAGTATAAGAGAAGCCTTCGCCAACGTTGATAGGAATAGAATTGCAAGCAAATGGAGTAGAGAGCTTACCCTTTCTTTATATTAGAGTCGTGAGCTTGTTGTAGTCGATCCTATAAGGGATAACCTTGCTACTTAATTTGCTATATCTCCGCGTCCTTGCACGGCTCGGCTCGTTCTTCAAGCCCTGCTTCTCCCTTCCCCCTCTCCCTATTCCTACCATCCAAAATAGGCCTATGGAGTATAGCCAAGTGGTAAGGCATCAGTTTTTGGTACCGTCATGCAAAGGCTCGAATCCTTTTACTCCAGATTATGAACACCCGATCCGGATGCCACGAAAATTTGGAGAAGCCTTTTTTTTATTATTTTATTAAAATAATTTCTGTAACAGGTGAAAAACCTATCTATAGGGAAACTTTCGGGGTTAAAGGAAGACCTTTATGTTTCATATTGATTCCTCAGAGGTGAAGTCCACTTGATGTCCGATCAGCTCGGCAGGTAAATTTAGCAGAGTACCCCTTCTTTTAGTGAACCCGGGGAGTTGTCGGTGGCTCGACAATCTGTATTCCAAAGGTTTACCGAGGTGAAGGCAGATTTTTTTTAGGGTTCTCTGCTTCAGGCTCTTTCGAGGGCCTTTTTTTGAGGTGAGATTATAGAGTTTGTTGATTACCTCTGATCTCCTCTCCTCTTACCCGGTCGTCCTAGGAAAGACAAGCGCAAATAGCTACATCATGCATGCCATCACAAAATGGCTATGAGAATGAGAGCGGAGTAAGAAAGATCGGACAATCTCTTCAGTGATGCGGTCTTCTCTAGCTGTCTTTCCGATTCTAACTCTTCATCTCCTAAGCTAGGACAGGACTATAACTAAGATGGCTCGGAAACTAAACTAACTTCCTTAAAGGTTTAGGCTTTCCCTTATATATATAGGTTAGGGAATGGCAAATTGCTCTTTTTTTTATTCTGCTTCTTATCGGTGCTGCTTCCGGGGATCAGTGCTGCTTGACTGCTTTCCTGTCTCAACTACCAGACAACTACTATACGACTAGCACTCCACGAGTGTATTAGTTGAGTGACTAGACTGAGACTCTCTAAGATATCAATCACTAAACTAAACAAAGTAGAAAAAATCATAAGAGAAGAGAATTTCACAGAAGGTTGGAAAAGAGTACGCCCGGTTCATCAGGTTCTACCACTTGAGGGCCCAATCATAGTAAAAAGAAGAGTTTGATCCTGGCTCAGAAGGAATGCTAGCTTTATGCTTAACACATGCAAGTCGGACATTGTTTTCGGGGAGCTAGGCAGAAGGAAAAGAGGCTCCTAGCTAAAGGTAGCTTGTCTCGCCCAGGAGGTGATAAGAGTTGAGAACAAAGTGGCAAATGGGTACGTAGCGCATGGGAATTTGCCGAACAGTTCGGGCCAATTCCTGAAGAAAGCTAAAAAGCGCTGTTTGATGAACCTGCGTAGTATTAGGTATTTGGTCAGGTAAAGGCTGACCAAGCCAATGATGCTTAGCTAGTCTTTTCGGATGATCAGCCACACTGGGACTGAGACACGGCCCGGACTCCCACGGGGGGGCAGCAGTGGGGAATCTTGGACAATGGGCGAAAGCCCGATCCAGCAATATCGCGTGAGTGAAGAAGGGGAATACCGCTTGTAAAGCTTTTTCGTCGAGTGCGCGATCATGACATGACTCAAGGAAGAAGCCCTGGCTAACTCCGTGCCAGCAGCCGTGGTAAGACGGGGGGGGGGGGGGAGGGGGGCAAGTGTTCTTCGAAATGACTGGGCATAAAGGGCACGTAGGTGGTGAATATGGTTGAAAGTGAAAGTCGCCAAAAATAGGTGGAATGCTCTCGAAACCAATTCACTTGAGTGAGACAGAGGAGAGTGGAATTTCGTGAGGAGGGGTGAAATTCGAAGATCCACAAAGGAACGCCAAAAGCGAAGGCAGCTCTCTGGGTTCCTACCGACGCTGGGGTGCAAAAGCATGGGGAGCGAACAGGATTAGATACCCTGGTAGTCCATGCCGTAAACGATGAGTGTTCGCCCTTGGTCTACGTAGATCAGGGGCCCAGCTAATGCATGAAACACTCCGCCAGGGGAGTACGGTCGCAAGACCGAAACTCAAAGGAATTGACGGGGGCCCGCACAAGCAGTGGAGCATGTGGTTTAATTTGATACAACGTGCAAAACCTTACCAGCCCTTGACATATGAACAACAAAACCTTTACTTAATGGGATGGTACTAACTTTCATACAGGTGCTGCATGGCTGTCGTCAGCTCGTGTCGTGAGATGTTTGGTCAAGTCCTATAACAAGCAAAACCCTCGTTTTGTGTTGCTGAGACATGCGCCTAAGGATAAAGTCTTTGCAACCGAAGTGAGCCGAGGAGCCGAGTGACGTGCCAGCGCTACTAATTGAGTGCCAGCACGTAGCTGTGCTGTCAGTAAGAAGGTAGCTGGCACCTTTTGATTTATAGTTAGCGCTTTAGTTTGATTGCAAGTAGCGCATTTTACTAATAAGAAGACTCGGCATTCAGGCGAGCTGCTCGGTAGTGTGGTACGTAGTGGGTTTAGTATGCCCCACCAAAAGGGCTCCGAAATAAAGAAAAAGGTGCGTGCCACACTCACGAAGGAATGCCAGTGATATACTGGAGGAACGTGGGGATGCCGTCAAGTCCGCATGGCCCTTATGGGCTGGGCCACACACATGCTACAATGGCAATTACAATGGGAAGCAAGGCTGTAAGGCGGAGCGAATCCGGAAAGATTGCCTCAGTTCGGATTGTTCTCCACAACTCGGGAACATGAAGTTGGAATCGATAGTAATCGCGGAACAGCATACCGCAGTGAATATGTACCCGGGCCCTGTACACACCGCTCGTCACCCTGGGAATTGGTTTCGCCCGAAGCATCGAACCAATGATCACCTATGACTTCTGTGTCACACTAGTGCCACAAAGGCTTTTGGTGGTCTTATTGGCGCATACCACGGTGGGGTCTTCGACTGGGGTGAATTCGTAACAAGGTAGCCGTAGGGGAACCTATGGCTGGATTGAATCCTTCGCGATGGAAATGCCCTCTTGTCCCAACCAACATAGGGGACTAGCTTGCTTCCCACTGGTGGCAGGCGGGCGAAGGGTCCAAAGGACACGTAGCCGGGGGCGAGCCACAAAAGAGTTTCCATTTTCCTTCTTGTCCATCAATCGACAATCAAGACAAACCAGGCACTACGGTAAGACGTGAAAACACCCGATCCCATTCCGACCTCGATATGTGGAATCGTCTTGTGCCAGATGTACTGAGATTGTTCGGGAGACATGGTCCAAGCCCGGTATTTTTTTTGTCGGTATGCCGCTCCGCGAGCAAGGAGCGAGAGAACCAAGTGGCTGTGGTGATGTCTGAATTTGCACCTATTTCTATCTATTTAGTGATCAGTCTGCTAGTTTCTTTGATCCCACTCGGTGTTCCTTTTCCATTTGCTTCCAATAGTTCGACCTACCCAGAAAAATTATCGGCATACGAATGTGGTTTCGATCCTTTCGGTGATGCCAGCAGTCATTTTCATATACGATTTTATCTTGTTTCCATTTTATTTATTATTCCTGATCCAGAAGTAACCTTTTCCTTTCCTTGGGTAGTACCTCCCAACAAGATTGATCCATTTGGATCTTGGTCCATGATGTCCTTTTTATTGATTTTGACGATTGGATCTCTGTATGAATGGAAAAGGGGTGCTTGGGATCGGGAGTAAAAACTAGTGATAGGGCAATAATCGGGGTTTTGGACAAAGGAAGAGCGATGCCTACATTAAATCAATTGATTCATCATGGTAGAGAAGAAAAATGGTGCACGGACTGTACTCGAGCTTTGGATCAATGTCCCCAGAAGGAAGGAGCATGCCCACGTGTTTTAACGAGAATGCCGAAAAAACCTAATTCAGCTCTACGTAAGATAGCCAAAGTAAGGTTAAGCAATCGACATGATATATTTGCTTACATTCCAGGTGAAGGTCATAATTTGCAGGAACATTCTACGATCTTAATAAGAGGGGGTAGAGTGAAAGATTTTCCAGGTGTGAAATCCCATTGTATTCGAGGAGTCAAAGATTTGCTGGGAATTCCGGATCGAAGAAGAGGCATATCCAAATATGGTGCAGAAAAACCAAAATCGATATTAATGAAAGATGCCTATGAAAGACTTCTGTTTAGGACTCCCTAAAACACTCATTGTCTCAGAGCTCAGGATGCTTACTTACAAATGGTCTTCAATCAAGAGCTAGGGCCTAAATCTATATTTTCTTTGGGGAGATCATAAGCGAGAGCGATCTTATGAGTGGATAAAAATGGAGTAATGCTCAGGACAGGGGATAAGGATTGTGAAAGATAGATTCCAAATTCTAAAGTAGAAATTTTTTTTATGATGGTCAGATTCATAGAGATAGAAGTTAAGGCCCTAAGAAACCCTTCCTTGTCAATGGTAAATAAGTACTTTAGCAGACGGAAGAGCTCGGAGATTATTAGCCTGCGAATATTTTATTGCTTCTAATGCTGATGTACCAGCTCTAGTTCACTTGATGGCGTGCTTTCTTGGTTGTGTTGTGACCGCCTGTGCTTATCTTCCTTTTTCTTTCTTTCCTGCAGTCGTGGTGGGAGATGTTAGCTCTTGTGTTCCAGTGATAGGGAGTTTCAAACAAAGGGACGGAAGTACGTTCTGACCGATCACAAGGGGGGCAGGCAGACTACAAGGTAAGGAATTTTAATTGGTTCAATTGGGTCTAGGTTCGGGTCTATTTCCATCCCTATTGGTCAAGTTTTTAAATCTTATTCAGTCTTCCTTGTATTTTATAGAGTATATAGAACCCAAAGGACCAAGCTTTATGGCTTACCCTCTTACCAGATTGGACTAGTTTCATAGACATCTCTCTTTTCTTTACATCCCGACATTCCATTTCTGATTCAAGATAGTACAGGAATTGGAACTAATTCAGGGCAAAAAATGAAACATCATTAGTTTGTTGCTAGCCATTTCGCATAGCCAGGAACAATGCTAGGAAGAGAAAGATCTTGACACCCGGTTCACTTTCAGAGGCCCTCCACTCTTTTTGTTTGACCTTTTCCTCGAAGAGTTGATCAGGAGTGGAGATCCGTCCCCGAGGGAACCTTAGCTATTTCATCAGCTGCAAGTCTTTTAGCCGTTGAAGTTCTTTCTTTTACCACCAGAAGCGGATAGGAGTACTCCAGCACTACCACAACTTAGTGATTTAACCACGGCGGATATTTACTCAACTGCGGTTACACCAAGAACTCCTATTGCTTCAAGAGCTGATTCAATTGCTTGATTCACTGGGCTGGGCTAAACCTTTGACACCAGCACTGGATTTGTACAAAGAGAAAGACAAGACCATCTAAGGCGCAAAGCCCTTAATTGTCCAATCCCCTCACAACTGCCTATTCTGTAACAAGAGCATTCGATGCATTTCCTTTATTATAATAATTATGTCATTTCCTTGCAGAAAGAGTCTATTGAAGGTTAGGGATTAGCCCTCTAACTCAGCTAGTGACACATCAGACCTCTTTATTTCTTAGAAAGGCCTTGATTTAAGCATTAAAACAAGAGTGACAGTGGTACCAGTAAGTTACTATATTTTTTTAAACCTATTTTTGGCATCTATCTCATATCCCTTTCTTGCGCAAAGAGCTTATTCGAGTGCAGCAGAGTCATGAAAAATAATAGCCACTTCTTTATCTACGTTATTTTATGAGTTTCCTTCCCTCGTGGCAAGTAGCTTTCTCTAATCGACTATTGAACCATCTCACCCTCAAGTCACTCGCTACCTTAAGTTATGGCTTTACTCCAAGAGCTAACTTGATGGGACTTGCTTTCCGAAAAAATTTCCCTTGGCCTTGAGCCTGCTTCATCGCACTGCGCTAACGCCCTTATTAGAGTAAAGGCGAGACGCTCATTCCTTTGATAGCCTACTCTTACCAGGGGTTTCTTGTTCCTACGCAGTTTTTAATTCAAAGGCAAAAGAGAATAAGATATTTTTGACACCCTGTTTGTTGCTCAAACCGTAGCAGGAAATGCTATTCGTACAGTAGTGGAAGCAAGGTACGCTAGAGGCGAAAGTCGTGATAAAAGGTCCTGGTCTCGGAAAAGATGCAGTATGACAAGCCAGAAGTGGTATACTATAAAGAAAGATTCATACATGACGTAACTAACCCTTATCCTTATGCCCATTGGGAAGAGGGGTAGTTAGTTATCTCGGCATCGCGAAAAACCCCAAAAAGCCATATCGCGCGCTTTGGTATGAAATAATTGGTATTCTTAAGGAAGCTCATCGTACCTGCCAGTACGGTATGGATAAAGTCCACCTCACTTAAGATATTTCTCAGGAATTGGGAAATCATCCGACGATTGCATTTATAAAGTAGGTTTAGTAGAGCTCTGTTTGTCATCAATTCTTACTACTTCCACCTGGACCTTCAAGTTAACAAATCCTAGCTCGAAGTTAAATCAGTTTGCTCTTTCGACTGCTATTGCTCTCCTTCAGTTCTAAGGAAGTTGAATTTTCTTTGGGTGTGGGTTAAGCTCTTCCTTATCTTAGGATGAATTAGCAGAGAAGGGCCTTCGCTTCGAACTCTTCTGTTTAGGATGAAAGCTGCCATTGAACTAGGCTTCCATTTAGCATTGAAACTAAAGAGTGAGTTAGATTCCAATTAAGCGAGGGAAGGAAAAAAGGTATGAGCCTATCCAGGGTTAAATGGTTGATGATTTCTTTATGGTTGACTGCTATATCTTAATTAATCGGAAGAGTCAGTGGCTATCCTGCGCTCAAGAGGAAGAAGTAAACTCTTTCCCTTGCTTCCTTTTCTGCTTTGTAACCTGTGGGGACAGTGGCTGACGCGCCTG
Source organism: Rubia yunnanensis (assembly GCA_037428765.1). Lineage (NCBI taxonomy): Eukaryota > Viridiplantae > Streptophyta > Magnoliopsida > Gentianales > Rubiaceae > Rubia > Rubia yunnanensis. The sequence continues at coordinate 28,899,614 of CM075066.1, forward strand.
GCCTGAGTCTAGATAGCATCTCAGGTGACTCAATGCGCTCCCTTTCTTGCGTTGTTTTTTTGGGATGCTTTTTCATTCATCTTGGGCTGGGACCTCCCTTGAAGCTGGAAGGGGTGCTTTCTTTTCATAATGAGAATGTTTACTCTATTCTTATCCCATTCCCCCACCCTTTGGTTGAAAATGGGCATTCTGCCTGAGGTAAAAACTCCAGAGGTGCCCAACTTTTCTCGTTTTGCTGCATCAAAGGTATCAGCCCTTCAAGTTGGAATTATTGGTAATGGGGATGAGTTCCTGTCCGCCTTCTTCTTTCACTATCGATCCCCGGATACCCTTCATTGGCTTCGCCTCTCTCCCCAAAGAGCTGACAAGCGAGTAGTTGCATAGCTGACCACAAGAGAAGAAAAGGTAAGTTATTAAAGAATAATAATAGTGACGGGTACGGCTATTCCGAATGCTAGCTTTCCTGTAGTAGGGTGAGGCTCAGAAAGAGTTTCCGATGATTGAGGTATTAGGTTCCTTTTTAGCCTGTGTCAATATCGAATAGACAGAATTCGTCTGACTTTCAATATCCCCTGCTCTTGTTGAGTCGACTGTTCGTGTTTTGGTGAGACCAAGAAGGGCTCTTGTTCTCGGACCAGGAAGTGCCGGGGATACACTCTCTCTTTATCTTTGAAGGAATCTGCATGGAAGGCTCTCGACCGGGTCATGGCATTGTTCTGGAGTGGAGCGAGTTCAGTTCCCCGAGGAGGGAGAATAGGCAGCTGTTAGAGTAGCGGTGGGCCCCTGTTCTTCCAGGTTGTAAGGTACTCTTAGAGAGGACAGGAAGCATAAGAGAAGCTAACTCGGGAGTAAAGGATGAAATAGGATCTTTCCTTCTTATAGGGATAGGAAGAATCCTTCGGTGTCTGTTTACTTTGTTCACAGCTAAGGCATCCTATGAAAGTAAAAAGCTAGAGTTACTGCGCTCAATGTCTCATGTCTTTGATACATGCCTTTAAGGGAGGCCATGTAGAGTGAGAGGAAACAAGGACACCAAGAGAGACAAAATGACCGAGAATGCCCAACCCACGACCTAGAGCTGGCTGTGGTTGTATTTGCCCTAAAGAAGTGGAGACACTACCTTTGCGGAGTCACCGTCTACACCGATCACAAGGGGGAGCAGTCAAAGAATGAACCAAAGTGAAAACCAACTGGCAGATCTAGTATTAATCTATCTAATCGAGCTAAGGTGGAATCCGGATTTAGCATTACCCTTATTCATTTGGATTCTTTCGGCGAGTTTGTCGGCTTCGTCCGGCGACTCATTCGAATCTATTTGGGATTAGTAGTAGTAATTACCACGAGCGAGTACATAAATCATCTTCTGAAACTATTCAAGAACAAATAGCAGAAAGCCTCTTCCAGCCATTATTGAACGAGGCAAATATTATACTACCAGGAGAAAGACTGAGCAATGATGTTTTAGAGTATATGCTCACTGGGATGGACCCGAACAATCTCGAATATCTCGCGCAAATATATAATAGTATTTTCTAAAAAAATTTTTAGAAAATTCACACTTCAACCTATTGGAACTTCAATCTCTAGGAGACTGCTCTATTTAATTGTAATTTTATTTGAACTATTCTTTCTTAATATCTTCCCTCCTGCTTGAAAAGAGTGCTAGCTTTCTAGCGTACTTAAGTGATCTAACAAGAAAGACATCTTTCCTGGCGCCTTTTTCTGCTCCCTAAAGACTAAAGAAATGGAAATGTTTTTTAGTAAAGCAGTATTGAACTGAGGGATAAGGTGCATAGCCGCTGTTATGTTAGGAAAATGATGCTATTTGAAAGAAAAGGAAGTCGTGTAGGATAGGCATGCTTAAGGGTCTATTTTATCGTCTGTGATCACGAATTAGATTTGAACCAATATCTCCGTGCGACTTTCGTCTTAGTCGATTGTGATGGGTCTGTTGTCCTCCTTATTATAGTCCTCCTAAAATCAATAGCATTTCGTCGGAATACATCCTGTCTTTTCACCTTAGTAGTCCTATGCATAGTAAGTACTATAGCCCCAATCATGGCTACTAATAAAATAAGACTAGGAACCAAAAACCAGACGAAATAGTAGGTATAAAGTAAATTTCCCAATGTTTCCAAATTAGTCCAACTTCGTACCTTTCCGGCATAAACTGTATATCTCAAAGAGGTCGTATTTCTTTGGGTTTGTAGTAATGGAATGCTTTCATTATCTAAAATGAAGAACATTTCCCACCAAAAGATCAGCCCAATAATACCACTCACTGGTAAATAGCGCAAGACTTCTTCGTGAATCTCCGTTATTTGAATATGGAACATCATAACAATGAATAGAAATGAAATGGCTATAGCTCCTATATGAACTACTGGGAAGATCATAGCGAAGAAGTCGAGACCTAACAAAAGAAGTAAACCTGAAGTGTTGCAAAAGACTGGGATGGAAAACAAAATGGAATATACCAGATTTTTAGCCCGTACAACCATCAAACCAGAGACCAAAGCAGGGCTCGACAAAACAGAAAGTATCATAGTACGTCGTCCTTCCCTGAAATGGAACTTTCATGCTGGAGCAAGAACTAGCATGAAATTAGATCTATTACAACCAGAGCGGTTGTTCGTATTTCATTTTCTTCTTCCAAGCCCTCGCACTCACTGAGTTACTTACGGAATCTCAAATCTCTCTTGACGTCGAGAATTTTTTATGTGCCTAGGTAGATTAGTAGAGGTTTAGCTTCCTTCTCCCCCACCCACCTTTTAGCGTTCTGGGCTCTTGAAAAAATAAAGAAGAAAAAAAAATAATTGAACTGGCGAAGGTCTGGAGGAAAATTTGGGAAGAGAAAAAGGGGATCTCTGAAAGGGCGAGGGGAAAAGATGTAGTAGAAATGTTGAAGAGAATACAACCCGCTCTTGGACTTAAGACTATGCGCGTCGCGTGCTTGATCTTGCAATCTTGGACAATTTATTGATGAACTGTCACTAAACTAAGAAAGAAAGAAGAGAAAGAACTGGGAGTTGGCGCCTACATAACGGATTGCTTGCTTACCAAGCCATCCTGCCTTTTTGCTCCTCCTTACAGTCGAGTGGCTTTCACTCCTCCGGTTCGATTATTATTCTTTACTTATTATTATAAAAACTACTCACTATCCAAATGAAAGACGGTCGATTATCTTTCCAAGAAGATAGAGAGTCCCACATACGACAAAAGGTCACAAATAGAGTTGAACCAAGTAACATTGCAAAGGCATAATGATAGTAGGGTCGGGATATCCCCGCCCTCCAAACCGGACGTGAAGGTCTCCCCTCATTCGGCTCTCTGCAGGGGAATCTCCATGCACTGCTTCCCCTAATATCCTCCCTTTACCACATCATGGGGGTTTACAGGAGATCCCAGAGGCTCACTCTAAAAGGCTGCTATACCATAATTTTGACTATAGTCTAGTCTAGTAGTCACTAGACTCACTATAGTAGTCCGTCTGGCTGCTCTTGCTGAAATCATTACTTTCCATTCTCCCGTGCTCTAGCAATTGCACTCCCTAGACCACGTGCTCTAGCAATTGCGCTTCCTAGACCACTACCATGTAGTTAGGTAGGGACAATCAATTCATAGTAATGGGAATCTAGGAATGAATGGGGATCCCTATCAATATAAAAAGAATATATAATTAGTTACACTGCCTTTCTCTCACTCAATAGATATATCTGGTCTGATAGAGTACAGTACAATACGAGACGATGGGATGCAATGGGATAGATGGTAGAGGGCTGCCTGAGCCAAAAAGCGATAATTTACTTGTCCCCTTGTCCATAGAGGGTATACAACCGAAATGACTCCCACTAGATAGCCACCCCTTTCTCTCTTTTTATAGCCTTGTGGAAGGATGAAAGAGAGGAAGTTACAGAATGGGGCATTGAAGGCTTGCGAAGTAGACAGCAAGCAGCAAGCAACAGCTTCTCAGCCCCTTAACCTTTCTATCAGTCAAACGATAGCGTGCCCTTTTCTCTAATAATAAGGTATGAAGCTGGCTGCTCTGCTATACTATTCTAGTTGTAGGACGCTAGCACTTTACTAATAGAATATAAAGCAAAAGGCGTTAAACATTATGATCTTACGAATCTAAAGAGCTGCATTTCGAAAAACAAGCTCTTTGACTCGCCCCTATCTCTAAAGGGGCATAAGCACTTCACTCGCTAGGGGATGGGATTCATTCACTTGAATTCCTGCTAGCACTACAAAAAGCTCCGGTCTTAACACCCCTACTACTGCTGTGCAGCCTTTCCTCGGGTTCGTAGAGTCGGGATTCTCGTTTATCCACAACGGAGGAGCCACCCCCACCAGGCAGGCGACCACAGGTCATAACGCACTCTTCGTACAACAAATCCACCTTGAAGTTTACTTATTCACTCAGCCAATCATCGGACTGTGTACGAGATACCATAAGGGCCCAATATCTCAATAGCACCTTTGTTTAAAGCTTCGAATGAGACTTCATATCCGAAATGCAGGAACGATCTGACTAGAAAGTCATTCAAAACTTGATCGAAAAACCAGCGTTTATTGAAGAAAGTATAGAGTCGATTACAAAAAAGACTAGTTTGAAAGGCTCGTTGGAATTGATCCGCTACGGGATTTACATTATACGCAACAGAAGCACCGAAAATACTAAATAGAATCGGTATTAGTTATATAAGGGTTGGAGCAGCAAACTCGGATTCGGCAAGAATCTCACTTTTTGGTAGTACGAAGGGGGAATTGGCCCAAAAGTTGGATGGGGATCAAGACGCTGTCGGGCACCGGCGGCTAACTCAAGTGCCCCCCGAATTGCGCAAAATGGTTGCCTATTACACAGCTCACTAACTCTGCCTGGGTGGGGGTACCTCTTATTCGTCGGTGATACAGGCGCATCCAATGCCGGATCGATGAACTTCAATATATCCACCCCGTTATGTGGCAGAGTGTTCGTCGCCATCACCCCTTCGAAGAAAAACCTTCTCCTTCAGCTTAGAACCAAGATTCAGCAGCATATGGATCGAACCCAACTTTAACTCTAACTCAAAGAAGTACATGTGAAGCTATCTATGGTCTTAGGAATGGCAGCAGGAAGAGATTATGCTTTATCCAATCCAGTTTTTGTCCCTTTATTTTGTAATCCGATCTATCTGTCCCTCTCTTACCTTCTAAGAAAGGGGTACGGTTAGCCACTGGCATTGGGTCATGAACTTAAGGAACGAGCACAGGGCCCTAGTGAAGAGGTACCTCCATACTGAACACCAACTCACACCGAATAGCCTTTGTTAACATTTTAGGCCCCTTTCCAACAATCCAGACTTGGAAATCGAACTATATGCCCGTATCCGCTTACTGGAAAGTAGATTAATCGATCATCTTCCTCCGCAAGCTAACTTGGGTGAATACGAAAGGTTGGTCAGAGACAACCTAAACCAGTCTTTAAACATTCAACACTATCACAATGTTATAAACAATGAGCTTTTTGACATCACTGTGCTAGAATACAAAGAAAATATACAAGACCAACTTTTAAATCTCCTTCTCAACGAACCGGACAATCACTTATATGGATTGTACTTTTAGTTTTCTTATTCCCTAGAGTAGATAGCATTTTCTGATGCTGATTGGGTCGTAAGGTTCGTTCCCTTATTCAAATAATTGTTTAAATAAAAATAAAAATAAAGAAGTATCTAACAAGAGGAATCAAGCTATCGTCTTATCTTAAATGCTTGCTATCCTCTATATAGAGCTGGATGCTCTATCTCTGAAATTGTCCGAGATCGGCAGCTAAGGAAGAAGAAGTTATCTTGAAAAGAGCTTAAAACGTGGAAAAAAGTGACATACTTAAAGCATTTTGAAAGATGACACTTACAGTCTCTAATCAAAGACGGGCTAGGATGGATTCGGGGATGTAAGGAAAATAGCTTGCATGTGTTAATTTAAATTAACTTTAAAGCTTCGAATCAGTGATTTAGTGGGGAATGTTCTTATCTCCTGAGTGATAAGGCAAAGGTTTTTTTGTGCTCTCCCCCGATTCACAATAGGAAAATAGAGGTTACTTTAATTCTCTGATCCATAGCCTTCTGCTCAAGTCTCTATTTTGTCTTGATTCCTGGTACGTTTTGTATGGAATCATTCTGTGAATAAAAGACTTCTCACTAGCATTCCCTTCCACCGGTTTCAGTACCTACTTCATCTCCTGAGGCCGTTCCATTCGTATACTCGTTACAAGTTTTCCACTCGTCTTTATGCTTGCTCCATTTCATTTTGCTCATTAGGTTCCACAAAAGAATTAAAAAAAGTACCCCTTTCCTAGGGAATAATTCCTATGCGCCGAGTGTGATCCACTTTATGTAACTAAAGGAGCAGTTCCAAGCAGAAAGATATTTCTAAAGAAATAAGGCTTTGAGAGTAGTTGCCCTGTGCCCTTACCTAAAAGAGGGGTTCTTCTTTATATACAATAGCACCAAAGGGGGCACTAAGCTAATTTTTTAGAAAAAAAGAGAGGGGAATTAAAGTTCGTTGGAATTGGAATCAACATCGTCTGAAGGCCCTTTCAAGGCGGACAGAGCGATACGAGGCGTATTTTGAGAGCTAGGAATAGGAAGACCCCATGAACTAATCTACCAAAGGCAAAGAGTTGGCTTAGCCGTAAAGAAGTGTGAAAGAGCTCCTCAAGTCATCCGAAGCATCTGAAATAAAACTTTCATCTTGATCAAATACGTCTCTTTCTTTGGTCCAGTCCATTTACCTTGCTTTTCGGTATGACGAATCGTTCCCAAAGCAAATAGGAGAGTGGTAAGAAAGGCTAGGAATTTCGCCCTTCCTTGAGAAAGAACTTTTAAGCTGTTACTTCTTGCTCTTCCACGATATAGACTCCTATTCCTTTATCTAAGAAGGGTTCTGCTTCTACCCATGAATCTTTAGCATTTACGTTAGGCTTGCAGTGAAAGCCTTGGCGTAGGAGCGTACGTGAGTGAGTTTTTGAGAGCATGTATAGTAAAATAACTACTTACCTTTTCTTTCTCCCGATTCTTATTACGTTGAGTAAGGGAATAAAGCACTCACTAGAACGAAAAGCAGAAGCGCCTAATTTCTCGTTATATGAGAATGAACTCAACGATTTCGAATTCTTTCTCGCTAGTGGAAATACTATTTTAATCATATGCCAATATATGATCATGAAATGAACAAAACCTACTTACTTGTGAGTACGCCCATTGACTGTTCACAAACAGACTTCAATCACTCCCTAGCCTAACTCCACGATAAGTGCCTATCATCTCTATGCGAGTGCTTTACGGGAAAGCAAGTCCGGGGCACCCCGCAGTGATAGAATGAAGGTATGGACTATCACATACGCTACTTCAGATTTTTGGGATAGTTATTTAAAACCGTCAAAGCTGAAGCATCCAATATGCTGCTCGCCTAGATGCCGTGCATATTTTTCCCGTCCTTCTACTGGTAAAACCAACCCTAACTCGCTCTCTCTGTGCTTCTTTCCTAAGTCTGTAGCTCAAGTTTACCTTAGCAGCGGAAAAACTTACTTAGCCTTTAATGGCCTTTAGCAAGCAAGTTAGCTACAGCTGAGCTGAGGGAAGGAAACCCTATGAGTCACCGAAGGGTCGTAATCCTCTTTGTCGACCTATGGGCTACTCAGATCACGATCTAGGGGTAGTAACAAGAAAACTAGACTAACTAAAGGTGTGCAAGGTATAGCCGGACGATGCGCCATTCCTGCAGGTAGCAAAGAGAGGAGTAGCTCCTCTCGTTTATGCTTCTGAGCTCGGAGAAGGAAGAGATAAGAGGGCCCTATGGAGAATGTGGTCAGAAATCCATAATAGAGTTTGACACAACGACCGAATTGATTATCTTCATGCATAAGGATACTAAATTACATATATAGAAAATAAATATTGACTAGAAATGACATCTCTTATGTCTCCAAAGGGATATTAAATAAATGGAATTGGGATATGGGGAAATAGAGCCACTTTGAGCTCTAAAATGAGGCATGGAAGGGAGCTACTCCAAAGAAGTTCCAGGGGATTTTAGCTCATATTTGGGTTGAGAACATCTATGAGATCTACCATTCTTCCTCAGTAGCTCAGCGGTAGAGCGGTCGGCTGTTAACCGATTGGTCGTAGGTTCGAATCTCCTACTTGGGGAGATTTGATTCATTCTAAATTAAAGTTAAAGAATTAAGAACCAAAGAAAGGGGCTTGCTTTGACCGTTAAGAGTAGGTAACCCGTTCCCTGTCTTTGCATTTTATCTCATTGTATCACATTCTGCGAGATTTTTAAATCACCGTCAATACCTCGGTGTAGGTCCGCCTTTGTTCCATAGCCCCAGGGCTATTTACAACTAGCCAATTAAGAATTATTAGATGTACTCTACATCAAAGATGCAGTCATCGATTATCACGAGGGGTCACAATTTGTATCGATTAAAAAGTTAGAATTCCTAAAGCCCGTAGGGTCGTATATTCTTCATGCTGATCAACGATGATTACAATATCAGGTAACCATGCCATATATTTAATCTCTCCCAGATATATATATCTTTGCAAATGAGAGAATTGTCTTTTTAACATAGCTGCATCTCTTTTTAGCAGACAATTATGCCATTCGGAAGAAGACTTCTACAGAATAAAGTTACGAGTAAGTGGAGAAGAAAGATCTCCAGAGATTCTTATCTCATTCCATTCCAGTGGCTCAACCAGTAATCAATGGAAAAAACTTAAAAATCCCGGTAGAACCCTATTTTGCCCAAGTTGTTTTGGAATCGGAGCGGTGTCGCGCAGCTTGCTCATAGCCCAGGTCCTACTTTTTTATTGTATTTGGCCGAAAAGGCCTCAGACAGGTTGGAGTTCTTACCTTCTTGGGACTCCATGGACCAAGATATTATATTATATTTTTACCAGTTCATATCTTTGTTTCGTGTGTTCCCGCGAGGAATTAAATCTATTCAATCTCGGGATACCGCCTAAATAACTGCGACCAGAGAATCAAATAGGCCGGGAAGAAAAAAGAGTCTGAGGTCGGGTTGGACGACATACATCTTGGTTGGTCCCACCACCACTAGAGATTAGACATATAAAAATATTTCTTATATAAAAGATATATATAATAATTTTTTAATAGCTGCAAGACCAAAACGGGATGAAAAAAACTGAAAGCCCTTCTTTTATTTAAGTTCCTCTCAGATACATGAAACCTGGCTCAACATTCTTGGAAAACAATCGAATCGAGGGTGTTAAGCGGACAATTTGCCATTCAATCTTGTGAACTAATCGAGACCAAAATTGGAAAAAGAGATACGAATGGAGAGGAATAACCAATCGATAAAAGAACATGAAACCATTCTATTTCAATAGAGGTATGAGAAAGGGTTGGGGGCAATGAAGTAGGTGAAGTGGTTGGATTTTACGAGCTGTTCCAACCACTGCTGGATGTGATTCCAAATGCCGAAGATGAATGAATACCACATAGAAGAGTCAAGACCAGGCTCCCTAATAGAATGTTTAACAGATCCATTCCGGATCAACCAAATTGGTACAAAAGTTGTAACATGGGAAAACCATGGAAAACACAACTTATTTGAATAACCCGGTGACCTACCAATTGTAGAAGTAGGATTTTTGGCAAGGAATAAGCACTTAAATAATACAATTCAAGTGTACCATCTTCTTTCTCATTTCGAGGAAAAGGTGCAGAAGGAAAAGGAAACAACGGAGAAATCCGAATCGGACCTAAATGGGAATGATATGAAAAGTCTCTTTCAAAACCTAGCATTAAGGGCATTATGACAATATACGAGAGAAATAGAGAAAAACTCGTGATTGGTGTAGAGGGAAAGATCTGTTTATGATATAGTGAAATAAAGAGTCGTCTCATTTCCTTACTTCTTCGTTCTTTCTAATTCATTCACTTCAAGACTAGTTCTGAATGCCGCGTAACATCATCTTAAACCAACCTCCACCATGCTGCGGCATTGCCGGACTGAGGACCGACCCCGCCAGGGAACTCTACGAATAAAATAGGAGTCGGGTAAAAGAGTCATTTTACAAATAAAAAATGAAAGAAACCCAAAGGTTCGCAAGCAGCTGAATACCCAGAAGGGTTTATTCGACCTAATTGTCCCACGTAATATTTTAAAAAGTGTTCTCAGTGAGTTATTTGTGTTCCTTCCTTTGAAGTTCATTTTTCAGATCAGTTCCCCAAGTCACTAGAAAGAGGGTGAAAGGTCCACTACTTCTTTCATTCATGGCCTATTTTAGGATTGATCCCCCTTTCGTATTCATGCGACCAGAGGAAAAAGTAATACAAAGAATGGTTTTTGTTCATGCAATGCATAACTGGCGGGCCTCCTATATGGATTCCTTTAACTCAATGAATGAAGGGAGGAGTATGAGGAATTGTAAATTCTATATGAAGATTCAAACAAAAAAGAAAGAAGATAAATTGGGCCATGTTTCCCGAGCCGAGAGAGGCCGCCTTCTCTCAGGCCAGCAGTCTTCTACTTCTAGTCGACTGCTCTATGACGGGCTTTCCTCTTTCCTGGGCTCTGCTCGATCGGCTGCGCTCTGACCCAAGAAGTAATAATTGAAATAAGAAATTCCTTACAGATTTTAAACTTGTTTTCAAGGTTCTAATAAAGAAAAAAATTGGAAATAGTGAATCAAGATCTAGATGGATCCCTATCTTTATCTCTATCCACGGAGATACCTATCTATATGGAGAGAGATCTATCTATGAATCGATTTATACTATCCTATATCTGGATAGATATGTCCTTGTCCCTATGAGGGACTACGCCGATCTTTATATGTTTTGGCCACGTCCGTTTCCGCTCCAAAGAAGAAGGTTTGGATCTTTTAATCTTATGTCGTGAGGGATGTGACCTATGTTAGGTCCATAAAATACCACAGCTTTTGGTGTTCTATGATTCACCTCCGAATAATGAGTGGGTAGTTCGATCCTTTTTATTTTTCTCTTCATAGTAAACTGATGGGGGGATGCAGAGCAATTGGTTGAATTTCTATACAAAGAAGAGTTGTAAACTATAGGACTTCTTGTTCGAGTAGGAATATTTTAGTTTTTCTCGTTCCTTCTCTTCGATAAGAAGAGGGATTTGAAATGATACAAATTCCTCTTCATTCTGTTGTGCTCATCGAAAGAACTACCTAAGCATACTTTTTCGGATCCAAACTGCTTTATTTTTTCTAAGTCTTCTTTTTGCATAGAAGAACGCAACAGTTGCAAAACCTGGGATTTTAGTACTAGGCGGCATTCCCTCTTAGTTTTGAGTAGACGGAACCATTTTATTTTGGTTCTTCTCCACATTCTTATCGGGTGATCCAGGAATTTGCCTATGATTTTTTCAATTGATATTTCAATATAGAAAAATCTCATTATTTCTTCACCGCGGGTGCTCGCATCATTTTCTTGAAAAGATATTATATCACCGTGATAAACTTTAAAATGAGTAATGCTTACCATTCCATTATTCACACAAACCTTTCGATGACTTATCGGCTGCCTTGATTGACGAATAGTTTCACGAAAATGAAGACGAACCGCAATAACGTCCGATCTTGTTTCTGGATTGAGTAGAAAAGGGATATATGAATTTTTTTTGTTCCTCTGTGCATCTCTGTGATGGGTAAATCTCCATGAAAAAGGGACAACTTGCGTGTAGTTTGTGATTGGATGTAACTGTTAAGATTTTCTCTCGAATAAATCTTTCTCTTAATAGATCTCTTCTTGTTCCTCAATCTTCGGAGAATACGGCGTAGTATTATTGTAAGTTCTCCATTCCAAACATTTCTTGAAAGTATACGACAAGTTTTAAATCTTAATATGGCCACGTCATATCTCGTTCAATCAGTTTTTTTCGCCACATCGCGTATAACGGGAATCGAACCCCCTCTGCTGCTGGCGGGCGGATGGATAATTTACGACTTCTATTTAGCAATTTGTTAAGAGTAGGTTTTGGCTTGCCTCTTTCTTCGTATTAGTATAAGATAGGTGCTTAACGTCCTTTCTCTAATAATAAGGTAAGCTTCCAAAGCTCCTTTCTTCAGCTGGTGCGCAGGAGTGCACTTCCGTTTTCCCCTTACTATACAAGGGGGTTTAATGAATAGAGATCTCCTGCCAGCTCTCTTCCTATCACTTCACTTCATTCGAGAAATATGATCTCACCTGGTCGGGCGAAGGGATGGGCGGTCCGGGAACCACAAGGGGAGAGGGCTCGTAGCCCCCCTCCCCCTCTTCCCCACGTCTATTTGTTCCCCCAGCCCCGGAGAGATGCACGACTCTTTTTTTAATGAATAGATAGAGCCATGATATATTCCGGAATATTTTATGTAAAGGTAAATAGACTCTTTTCGTCCCCTTTTCGATGTCTGCCTGAGGACCTATGTGAATGTTTTGGAATGGGGATGTTCTCCTTTTGTAACAAGTAGACCCACGATACGGACTAATAGGTGTTCCTACTCTTACTCGTAAGTCAGATCTATTCATAGTGGGTCAGAACTGGATTTTCCAAAGACCAAGACACCAATGCTGATAGTAAAGCGATACCAGAGAGATCTTTAGCTATAGTCATTTTTTATGTCACACTTACCATCATTGTTGATGTGAATGAAGCCACCTGAGAAAGGGATAGGTTCCCCACCCCTAATAGCTAGTCCCATGGTAGGTGAAATTAAATTGCATTTATTGAAAATATCATCCAAAATGATATTGAATAGAATATCTGCTACAAAAGTAAGAGGAGGAATGCCAGTATTGAGAGAGAAGTCTCTGCCCATATTATATAAAATGGGTAAGTTGCAAAAAGACAATATCAACTTAACTATTTCATTATCATAATGAACAATAGGGCGTACTTTTTCTATAAGTCGTGGCCTGGAGAAAGTAATTACTGATTTCGAGCAATTAAGTTGAAGAAGAGAATCCATATCCCTTCATTCTTGAATGGTATTGAGGTAATGGATTAATGATCTATCTTTAGAATATGAACTATAGCACGATTGACGAAAATAGGAAGATTGAACCAATTCTTTGATTAAGATACCACTACCACTAAGTGCCCCAATAACCACTTCGTCAGCTAGAGATGCTTCAATGGATATAACATTTGGGGTTGAATTAGACCCCGGTCCATAATTACGAACAAGGCGAAGTGGGGAAAACTGGTAATTTCTAGATAGAAGTTTGTTTTTAATATCTAGAATATAAATTTCCGAAAGTTCATAGTTACTATCATTCTGCTTAAAGAAAGCGTAACCCTTGTTTATCTCATATACCAAATGGTGAAGATAACATTCTATAAAAAAATTTTACTTCTTTTGTGTTCTTTCTCGTCAGTAAGGGTAATTCTTTCAAGCAGCAATTATGGTACATCAAGAACCAAGTGGAATAGAATAAGACTTTTAAAAGTAGTATTACCTACCTAAAGCGAAGCTCAGCTCGGCGAAAAAAAAGAAGACTATTTCTGAAGAAATCATATCCATAGCTTAGTCACTAGTACGGAAACTGCACCACTGCCAACAAATGAATAGGAATAAATGCCAACATATGCTTGATTAACACAATCCGACCCCAAAAGGACAGGAAATTTTTCTTCCAAGAACCGTTGGACATTATTACATAAAATAAATAAAGAAATAATAGACTCTTTTACCCCACATAAATACCAAGATATTTGAAAGGAAAAGGCTTATTAGAAAAAGCTGTAATCCGAAAAACAATGCCTCGTTGCATCGGAGTAGATTTGGGACTAAGAAAGAACCCACTCTTCCGCCTGTTGACCTTCTGCCCTGACACCTCTTCATAAAGGGAGAACTTCTCCATCACACGCTTCAAAGAAGATTTTTTACCTTTTAGCTAGCCAAACCAGTTGGAGTTACTTTATACGCAATTTGATACTATCAGGAGAGATTATGTTGTGGCTGCTGCACACCAGAAAGACGCCTCCAGGCAAAAGAAGCAATTCTTTCATCTGGTTGATGAAAAAAGTAGAGAAGCTATGGACAAGCGTTCGAAAATGCCTGAAGCAAGTTTGAGGCTTGAACGATTGGCTGCTCGATGGGGGGGCTACTATAGCTCTCCATAATTAAGTCTCATTAAGTCTCAGATGAGCGGATTGTCCCATGCTAAGGTGCATCACCACTTGCCAATAAGTCTCATGCTGACTCTCTAACATAGACAACTTCCATGGGGGCACGAAAGATCAAAGCATCCCTTGGAGTGTAGGGCTTGACCTAGCATAGAGGTGTACTTTGGTACAAAAAATTGACCAAAGTGCGGACCATAGTCTATATTTTACCCATTCCTCGCTTTCTAATGGATCCAATGCTGCGAGGAAGATCAAATAGTTGCCAACTAGTCTTGGCGGGAGAGATAACTCGTAAACTCATTATAAAGACCTTCGCTTTTGTTCAATTATAAAGAAATAAGCACTTTGATGGAGATTTATAGCATCATTCAAGTAAATAAAGATTAAGATCGTAAAAACATAAGCTTGTAATATAGCTACACCTAATTCCAGACCGGTTATTCCAAGAACTATAAATAAAGGACCAAGATCTCCTATGAAATACAAAAGATCATGCATACATAGCATAGTCCAAGCGAACCCACTTAAAATCTTTACTGAACTATGCCCGGCCATCATATTAGCAAATAAACGTATTCCTGAGCTTAATGCGCGAAAACAATGAGAGATTAGCTCAAGGAGTACTAAAAAGGGCACTAACGGCAGTGGGACTCCTGCGGGTAATAAAAAGCTTAAAAAATGAATCCCATTTCTTTGAAATCCCACTATAGTAATACCAATAAAAATGGAAAATGAGAGACCCAAAGTAATGAGAAAATGACTTGTAACTGTGAAACTATAAGGTATCATACCCTGGTGATTACGAAATAACAAAAAAGTAAAAGTGACCGAGATGCAAGGGGAAAAATTTTGTTTAACATTTCCGGAAAGACCGCCTATTTGTTCGTTTACCGGGTTTAGCACGAAATCATAAATAAGCTATACCAAGGATTGCCAAACATTTGGTACTGAGGTTCCTCCTCCCTTTTTCGTAACAAAATGAAGAAAAGTAGGACAAAACTAAGGGTAAGTAGCATAAACAAAGATGGATTTGTGAATGAGAAATACAAGTTTCCTATTTTCATAGGAATCAATGGGAGAATAGTAAATTGCTCAAGGGGGCTGCCCACTATCCCCGCTAGATCCAGGGCAGTCTTATAGGCTTCACTTTCTATTCCGTTCGTGGTTAAATCATTTAAAGTTCCATTCATAAATGGGAGATTGTTACTTTCCCCATGAAAGATGCTATGCATTATTGATTGAGATAAAGAAATTCCCTCCAGACAGCCTAGCCCCGCCAAGCCTGTAGGAGTAGTAAAGAAGTATAGAGAGTGTTATTAACCAAGAAAGAAAAAATATTAAGCTCCAGCAGCTGGAATTGGACAGAGGGGTACTATCCTTCAGACTGTCTCAATCTAGGTAACTCTTACTCCATTACTTACAGAAACTCCTTCTCTTTTTTCTCTTCCCATCTAACTTCTCTAAACTCAAGTCGGTAACATAGGCTTCATTGTATTTCTTACCCGGTAATCATCGGTATAATTCAAAGTCATCTTGGTATTGGATCCACTCTTCTCATAGCATGAACATTCTATATATATACTTTTTATTTTCTTTATTCTTAAGAGAACCCCCTCTCTTTCTTCCAAACATCATAACTGTCCACCATCAGGCGGTACAGTAAATACATAGCATAAAGACGTTTCTCATACCACAAACCTCGCGCTAAGAAATCTCTAGGAATCCTCACAACCCTGAAGAGCCAGCGGTTTAAAGATCCAACGCTTTTCTATATATGTAATTTAGGAGGAAAAAATAGATAACATAGAATGGTCCATAGAGATGGCATTTTCACTTTATTTTAGAGCAACCCCCTACCCAAACCATTCTTAAGACCGCTAAGCCCTCTCAAATGAGTTCTACTACAGAAGCTTTCAACGTAAACCCGGGTTCAAATCTTTCACTCACTGAGAAGTTAAAACCTGTGACTAAATCATCCTGAAGATGGATGCGACGGGAAGAGGTGGCATTTGGAAGTGCTGCTGACTTAACATTTAGGTTTCGGCATAACAAAGCTTGCACTGTCTTTTCGCACTTAGGCGTACAGTGTGCTATTGGTAATGATTCTACTACGGTTCCACAAATTCTCAAGCTGATCCTAAGTAACCGTTGTTGTTCATTGGATTCCGGAGGAACTACTTCGTTAGGATTGGGGAATTGCTGCGATTATTCCTGAATAGACTTGATTCTCTCGTCGAGAGTCACTTTGAAAGTCTTACCTAAACTCTTCTGACTGAATATGATAAAGCCTATAAAACAAGCAGCTACTATCATTTCTTCATTATAGATTAAGATCTTCTTCGAACTTGATGCACAAATAGATAAAATAGCAGCAAATAGCATCTTTCTAGCCTGCATATTCGTGGAACTCAATATCATTTTAAAAGTCTTATCTCTATATCTTTCAGCAACTAAACGGGAAGTGGTTTAGGAAAGGAATTTTTCTTTGAATATTTGAAATAGGATTCGGATGTGGAAGCCCAGCTAGAAAGGCCCCGACCCTGCCAACCAAATCAAAAGAAAAAAGAGAATGAAAAGAGAAGAGAACTTTGTATTTTGTTAACTCTCCAGGAGTCATGTTTAACCTTGAATACTATTAAAAAATTCTACAGCAATAGTCCCTCGGACTCGGAAAGTAATAACGAAAATGGCTAACCCAATAGCAGATTCCGCAGCTGCTACCGTTGGAACCAATAAAGAAAATGATTGACCCATCATATCATCCAAAGAAATAGAAAATACTAAAAAGTTCGAATTCACAGCTAATAACATTGATTCAATTGGCATTGACATAATAGGAATATTTCGTCTATTAAGGAGGA
Organism: Rubia yunnanensis; assembly: GCA_037428765.1. Taxonomy (NCBI): domain Eukaryota; kingdom Viridiplantae; phylum Streptophyta; class Magnoliopsida; order Gentianales; family Rubiaceae; genus Rubia; species Rubia yunnanensis. Next base: position 28,916,624 of record CM075066.1, read on the forward strand.
TTCCCCAAATACCTGAAATAGAGATGATCATAGAAAATGTAAAATATTTCATAGGATCCATTTCGGGAACGTAGAATGGTTGAGTAATTCAAAAGATAAAAAACTATTTAGAATGTTAAAAAGCCTTCCCCCTTTCCCTGTCGAGGATCAAAAGTTTTTTTTAGAGAAGCGTTTTCTTCTATTAGAAAGGCGCTTCGCCTCTTAAGGTTTTTATATTCAGTGAGTAGTTCTATATCCGTTTGCTTTTGGTTTTTTAAGGCTATAAAGCCTTTAAAATGGGTAGCTTGTTCTTCTTGGACGGCTAAATAAAAGGAAAATTTATGGCCGTCCATGCACAAGCTCGTTAACACTTGGTGAAGAGCTGATTGATTAAATTAGACTCCTTCCAAGTGCACTCGTAGAATGAAATTTAGGTCGGTTGGAGCAATGAAGAAGGAAGGGTCCTCTCGACCATAAAAAATCACTTGATAGAAGGAAATGATCTTGTTTTGGGTTTCAAAACACATCTCTGTGTTAATAAAATCCCTGACCATGATTTCATATGGTCGATTATAGGTGTCTTGGGACCGCAGGTGATCCCGGACATAGGCAACCCATTCCGAGTTCCGGTCCGGTTGATCCAGATAAAAATTCAATGGAGATAGTTCGGAGGGGAGTATGCACTGTGGATAGAAAAGGTAAGGGAGTATGTATTGGAAAAGGAGGAAGCTCGTGCAAATTAAGAAAAGAAAAATCACAAAGTAAAAAAAAAAGTAGTTGAAAACGAATTGAGAACAAGTAAAGCCAGACTGGTTTCTTTCTATAGATATAGAAAGTAAAGAGGAAAAGGCATGACCAGAAGAATTGTGTGAAATAAGTGAATTTATCCAATTGAGGCATGATTGATTCGTCTAAAATGATTCCCTCCAGACAGCCTAGCCCCACCAAGCCTGTAGGAGTAGTAAAGAAGTATACTATATATTGATTTTCTTGGTTGTTAACCAAATGAGATTTTCCCCGAAGAAAGGGAAAAATAGTGCTATAAGTAGGCCATTTGCTATTGCTACAAGAGCTTCTCGCCTTTATACGGCTTGGTTTCGCTATCGCTCATATGTAGTGGTCGAGCTAAAAAGTAGTATTCCTGCTATACCAGAATGCCTATTATATAGTGCTAGAAGCAAGCAAGATGAGGTCGCTCTGCTTCATAGACAAGGCTCGTGTAGTACTCGCCCCTATCTCAAAAGGGGCTTATGCACTCCACTCGTTGTCTACTAAAGGAGCGTGAGAGTGAACGAGCAAAGCCTTAAATTTAGTGGCTTTCTACCCTTTCCCTCACTCTACTCTTTCACTTCTGCTTAAGCTTCCCCGGTTTGTGGGATTAATTGATTTTCTACCCGAGAACCATAATCTTTCCTATCAATGGCTTCTATGACAATAGGCATAAAGGCATGATTAGTTCCACAAATCTCACTGCACTGCCCAAAGTAAACTCCTTCTCGTTGTACCGAAATAGAGGTCTGATTTAAACGACTAGGTACAACATCACATTTGACACCTAAGGAAGGTACATCCCAACTATGAAGTACATTAGCAGATGTTACAATAATACGTAAATGAGTTTTGGCTGGTACAACCACTCTATTGTCCACTTCTAATAAACGTGATTGACCCAATTCTGGATCATCTTCTGGAATCATATAACTATCAAAAGTTAGTGACTGTTCATCGGAAATGTTATAGTCCGAATACTCATAAGGTTGGGTCGACTCCCGCCTCTCCCCAAACTTTACTTGCAAGTTTCTTCGTAAAAAGATCTCTACGCCTACTCTTAGAAAGAACACTATTTTTCTTTAGTTAGGTAGTTCTCCCGACCGTAAAACCCTTTATGAGTAAGGGTAATCAAAGGCTGGGGAAAGTTTATTGGCAACGGGGAACCCTTTCTCACCCAGCCCTACCTACCCTATGTATTCGAGGGGGAGGCTGGAACCAAAAAAGACCTGGTTTGGTTCAACACATATCAGACAGGCATAAGGTATGGAACGACCAGTTCACTATGGAAAGCGAATTAGATCCTATAGTCATCTTCTTTGTTCGAAAAATGGGGAAAGGGATGCTAGTCGGCTAGGTGAAGTTGTAGGCCCCAAAAAATTATATCTAGAGTGATTCCTCACCTATCCTGTCAGGGGCTTAGCTGAAAGCTTGAGTATAGATTCCCTATGCTCATGTGAATGCCCGGGGCCGGCCGGCCCGTAGATCTAAAAGGATCCATCCATAAGCCTGACCGGATATGGTTTGTACATAAACAAAACAAAAAAGTAGGTTTTTTTTAGTAGTAGTTTGACCTCGAATTCCCACGTTCCAGCGTGCATTATGCCAATAGGTCTCACCCCCAACTCTAGCTGAGAAATGGAGTCACCCTTTTTTTCACCAGAATGCATGTGAAAATCAACTCACCGGCCTTTTATTCATATTCTTTTTTTTATGTCTCCGCTTGATCCCAGTTTCCATTCCCCCTTTCTCTAATAATAAGGTAAGCTTCATAGCCCCAACCTAGTAATGGCTCATCTTTTTTTTCAGAAAAAATAATAGAATAAAGAAAGGGATAGTCTATATCCTGTATCGATCATAAGATCACTCTATGAATAGGTATAGGTAAATTCTCTGTGACCTCCCACCATTCACGGCATCCCTTGCTTCTCACTGTGAATGGCTCCTTGGTGGAGGAGTAGAAGCGCTGGTCCCCTTCGGGCAAGTTGCTTGTGCCTGCTGTTACCTACCGTAGGACCTCCGTCCCCGAAGCAAAGAAAGAGGAGCAGGAACAACAGGTTGTCCTCTCCCGGCCCAGTAGTTCCGCAACTACTACTGTGGTTGTTGCCAACGGGGATCCCCCATTCTGAAAGGTTACTAGGCCAGCCATTAGGTCCAAAGTTGTATGCCACTGCTATGGTGCCGATAGATTCACCACTTCAGCACCGTTATCGGACATTGCAGGCTGAGCATTTATTTCTCGTATATCATTCCACACCGAGAAGAGGGATGTGTACCTCCAGCAATAACCAGAATGGAACCATAGGCTCCTATGCTGGGAGCATTTCGGGGCATAATTCTAACCACCTCAACTACCAGTTTCTGGCATGCTATAGTTATCTAAGTCTCTTGACGGCGGGAATGGGAGATTACCGGTAAGCCAGATACTTCGCAAACCCTATTCAACTTTATAAGGCATTTCGTTGCACTTAAATCACCCTCGTGAAGGGGCGCACTCCGATACCATTGATGTCCAATAGCTTTGATTGTAATGGTCGGATCTACTACTACCTCGTCCATTGAATATAACAGAGCAAATGATGGTATAGCAATGAACATCAGGATGATACTAGGAAATATGGTCCAGAGAATCTCGATAGTAGTTCCTTGAACAATCCTTTGCGGGATTGGATTTTTTTATAGTGGAAATGGCATAAAGTGCGAACCAAGATCCATGATACGAAAACCAAAATCTGAATGAGGAAGAAAAAAATATCGTGATGCAAATCTATAATTCCTTGCATCATAGGTGTTGCTGCGTCTTGAGATCCTAATTGCCATGGTTCCACTGCATCACAAGGAGCAATTGTGAGGAATAGCCATTCTAGAATAATCATTTTCTTTGGTTCATTCTTTGACTGCTCTGCTCTCCCAAAAAAAGAGAGACTTATAACTAAACGAAAGCTTTTCTTGGTTGTTGACCAAGGGAAAGCATAGGAAAAAAGAAATGAGATTGTCTCATTTAGCACGGTGCTCCCTAACACTTTGTGATCTCTTCTACTACCATTAGCCAAAATGAGCTCTTGGGGGAACCCAGTTCTTCTTCCATACTCCATTTCCGTATTTGGCGTAAGCGCTTATCAATGCCCAGAGTATCCAGGTGGTTTTCCAGGATTAAGGAGATACTTTTTCTTTGTTCTGCCGGCGAGCTTGGCAACCCCATCTCGAAAAATAAACCTTTTTCAACAGCCTTTTCGGCTAGGGCATTTTGTTCGCTTGTAATACGGGACAACTTTCGATTCACTTGTCTTAGAAGCTTTTCGTTGGGATGGCCGGTCCAACAATCCGATGGGCCAGCAGCCTCCACTCGCTGCAGACGACTCACAAATAAAAGAAAAAATAGAACAATCCCCAACCCAGGTAGAAAGAAATGGATTATTTTCCATTTGAAAATCCTAAAAAGTACACGACCCCATTTTAGCATTCTCGGTTTAGTAGAATAGAATTTAGAGAAATTCAAATGTTATAACATTCCCCGAAGGGGCTATATGAGAAACTCTGAACGAAAGAAACATAGATCAACAAGCCATTGGAATTACTCTTTCAATCAGAGCAGAGAGAACTACTTTGAAAATATTCCAAAACACCAACCACAGAGCTTCAAAGCATTAATTTTCACAGTAAAAATCCATATACACAAATCATACAGCACAAGTAGAAAACCCTCAGTCTGTAAATCAATAGCCAATCATTGATTAAAAAGACTAAAGCAACGCGATAAGATTAAGCTTCAGAGTATCAATCAAGAGACTAAATATCAGGTTTTACGGCATCGAGTTACATCTCACTAAAAACTTCTATTGAAGTACCACACCTCCCAAATTGAAACAATCCCTTCAAGAGGATGTTGTAAGTAACAATTGCAGGATTTAAGCCCTTAAGTGGAATCTCTCGGAACAGATGCATGGACTCCTCAAATTTACTTTCCTTAAAGTACCCATGGATCAAAGTATTGTAGCAGATAATGTCAGGAGCAACCCCATCAGTGACCATGACATCAAAGATTCTTCTTGCTTCATCTACTTGGCCCTGCAAACAATATCCATCCATCAGTGTATTATATGTGACAATGTATGGAGTCTCACCTCTCTGAATCATGGTCTCAAATACATCATTAGCACCTTTCATCATCCTTCCTTCGATAGTGAATCTATTATATTACGATATTGTAAGTAAACACATCTGGAGCAATACTATAATATAACCAATCATCTCACATAAGAGAGCAAGAGCTTGATCCATCATCAAATCCTTGCAGAGGGCATCAAAAATGCTATTATACATTATGGTATGAGGTTTAGTATCTCCATTTCCATGAGTCTAAGGAACTCAAGAGCTCTTTTGGTGTTCCCGGCCTTAGCCAGCCCGTCTATTACAATTCTAATCATTACCTCATTTGGTTGACACAAACTTTCATATATTATATTATCTTCCTAAACAATTCTTGTGCATCAAAGACCCTTTGTTGTCGAAACAGCCCCGTAAGTAAAGTGTTAAAGGTGATGACATGAGGCACAAGACCACGCTTGAAGAAGGCTCCCAATGTGGAAAACCTCAAATCTACTCGACCCACCAGGCAATAACAATTAATGTTTAACATGCAAAAAATCTGGTTATCACACACATTAGATACAAACTCTTTAAACCACCTCTTAAAGTGAACGTGAGTAGGATCTTTTAGTTTCAGAGACGGCTGCTATTGCCTCTCCTTCACAAGCCCGATTCCGATGGTTATGGTTATAGCAACAGTTAACGGGCCTTGACTAGGAAACTGGCTCTGCGAAGATGCTTCTTTGGTGTTCTTTCGGCGGATGAAAATAAAAACCAACTAGCCAACCAGAAAAAAAGGCTTCCGTCCTCGGAACTAAAGCTGGTTCTATTCCGGACAAGAAAGCAAAGCTGGGGACCTAGGTGGGAGGAACTGACTTGACTGGTTAAATTCCGGTACTTAGTCATTCTACTGACAAAGAGAGAGGACCGAAGGAGATAAGAGGTTTAGCCTTTTCCCTAATGGTCGATCTTCCGCTATGGCTCACTGTACGTTCCTTTAGCTATAGGCGTGCCTAATCCGATAATAGTCCATTCCACACATAGTGCAAGGAAGCTTGGTGCGATGAGCTGAAGGAGAGAGTATGTTCGATGATGCCAGAATAGCCCTTTCCATTTTCCCTAAATTTAGCAGCTTGACAATAGGAGGGGATGTAGGAATTGCGCATTACGCATGAGCAACCTTATCCCAGAAAGAACTCGATGGAGATGGATTGATCGGTTGGATGATTCCAATTAATGAATAAGAGTCAACAGGTTCAATCCATGTTTGATCGAAAGAGCCCATCGACCCTATATAATCTAGTAGGACATTGCCTCCTAGAAGGGCTAGGAGTTCAAAGATTAGAGTTCCAGTGGCTCCGCGGTGCTCCTTCCGCAACATCATGACATAAGGTTCATAGAACTTATCTATGCAACTGGCATACCGTCGAATAGACTCTACTTTACGCTATTTCTTCTTTATTTACATTTACGCAAATCTCAGTTTCGATAGAATAAGAAGGGGGGACTCGGTAGAAGATCGGTCTGAAAAACAACTTCTTTATCCAGGGGTTTATTTGTTTAAGACGGCTGCGCAGGGCAATCAGATGCAGTAAGTATCGCCTCTAAAGTTTGTCTTCTCTTTCCTTTTTTCGATTGGTTCTGTGTTAGGTGAGTAGTGGAACTTCTTCCTGTCAGGCAGAGCTTTGCCAAGAATTCAATCTTAAGGTCGGTACCTATAAGGTAAGGAGTGAGAGGTTTCAAGCAGATGAGAAAGGTAGATCCTATAAAAGAAGACGAGTCATACAGGAAAATATCTAACAATTGAAAGGGGTCACATCCTAATGCACCTAGAAAGAGAGGCGCTGAACCAACTGGCAATAGTGAAGAAAAAAACTTTACCCAATGATACAAATATGGAAAGATCAAGATGTGATAATCATGTAGATAGATAGGCTTATTCCATGTAGCAGTACTTTCTTTAAGGGGTAGAGCCTCAAAATTTCCTTGCTCCCTCCGCTGGAAAGAAGGAGACCTCAAAGTGATATCTGTAGGCCGACCTTGGGCTTGTGATATGCTTCGACTTAGCCTTGATAGGCGAATGGTTTATAGTTTATTAATAAGTTTTTTTAGTATGGCCTATCTGAGCGAACTACTCCTTTCTGTCTGCCACTATCCGAGGGAAGCGAGCTCTTGCCTATCGACTTATTTTCGTGTCGTAAGTGAGACTCTCTGGTTAAGTCTTTATTTTTGTTATCTGTATGAGCTAGGTGCATTGCTTTACTAAAAGCCTGTGATATTGACATGACGGCTGCATCTCATCGTAATCGTATAGGGAGGCCCCTTCAATGTTAAGGCAGGGCATCAATCATTGTCAAATCAAGGGGAGGGGTACTATGAATACATTGATTATCTGGGTCCGTCTAGTCTGGGTAATGGCTCCTTTGTTGTCTTAAGTAGAGTTGGGCACTACCAAAAGACCAAAGGCGGGCTAGCATGTTAAGTTAATGGTAGCATAGTCTTGGAGGAAGAAAGCGATGTGATGTCTTAAGTTGCTTGCTCTTTTTCCCTTAAGCGAGTTCGGGCTCGGGTAGGCAACTCACCAGGAATAGTCTACAGAATTGATAGGCCAATTGTAGTTGATCCTGTCTCAAGGCCCATCTCTTACTTAATAGCCTAGCCATATCGGAGGCTACCCAGTTACAACAACAAAGAACGAAGCCTTTCCTGTTCACGACTCTGCTGCCATTTCATCCGCTAGAGTTAGCTCGAAAGCTAATTCAGTTCCCCCAGGGTATAAATCCTAATAAAGGGATCAAGTGAAGTATGCCATTACTCTCAGCTATTCACTCTGGATCAAATGGTTTCCGGGGTGGAATTTCCCTTCTTTATATGGTAAAGCGTAAGCTAGTCTTTGTGGAATCTCCGCCGCAGTTGTTCACGAATCCCTTTCAGGGGTGAAGGAATAATCCGGTGCTATTGGACTGCCTGAAAGCTTTCCTTGGAATGAACGGGAGAATAATAAAAGGAATACGGGACTCAGGGCAAATGAGTTAGGAGTTCAATAAGCCAAGCTTCTCCCCTGGGTCACGAAGAGTATAAGAATAAGCAAGGAATTTCCTTACTTATGTGATTCTTGAGCAGGTCGGATAAATCATTACAGCGGATCATCATCGATATAAACCTAGATCTGATACCATTGATTCTGTTGGACGAAGATCCGCAGGGTTGAATAAGCTTAAATAAAATAAGCTCTTTTTCCGCCCCTACAGTCCCGTCACCGCAGTAGAGTTTAACCACCAAGTTCGGGATGGATTAGTGTTGTTCCTCTACGCCCAGGACACCAAAATATCAAACCATGAACGAAGAAAGGCGTGCGTTGGTATAGAATCTAGAAGCAATCGGCTAGTAATCAATCATTTATAGAGTCAACGTGGTTTGCATACCATAGGCAAGTTTAGCTTTATAGGTAATAATGACATATAAATGTTACAAATAGCGAAGAGAGGGCTTTCTCTATAATATTTGTTCTTTCACTTCAAATGAGAATCTTAAGCCTTTCTTTTTAGAATAGAAGGCCCTTTGTCCCACTTGGGTAGATCTTCCATTTCCTAGCTGGTTACTTCTCTTAAGTGTTTGGCTTTATGCTCCCATGCTGCGCTTACTGTGCATCTAGAAGTACTAAAGGTTCTGTGCCCATAGGCCGATGACTACATAAGAATTTCGTGACTAGATCCAACATACGGCTACCGCGTATCGATGTAGGGCTATGAGATAGAAGAAAAGGAATAAACTAATAAATAAAGGATGATCGTCCTTCAATGCTTTCTTCCCATCCTCAGATCAGAGATGAAGTTTAGAGTCAACAGTGAATGGTGCTAGAGGAGAGTATGTTAAGACGCGTCCAAGCCAAACTATTAAGGTAATTACTTTCTCCAGTCGATAAAGAGCAAGCGATACATATGAGCCCGCTGCTATGGTAGGTTAGAACAAATAAATCACTATCAACACATAAAGAGCCTACCTTGGCCTGTCCAAATTGTTCACATTCACTGAAAGTATCTCTGCTTGACCCTTACTTGCCTTACCTTCAACGGCTTAAGCGAGGAAATTATGGTAGTCTTTGAATTGGAAGATTGAGAGACCCGGGACAGTGTAGGTTTGCAGAGAGCCTAGAGCATTCTCTTCACTAAAATAGAATAGTAGGTAAGATTTACTAGCTAGAAGTTTACTGAGAAGGGTAGAGTTTGCAGTAATCGATGAGAGAATGGTAATGCTAAAGGTAGGATGAAAGAAGGCTCATTCTATGCTGACCACTTACTATGGCTCTTCTCTCATTTGATTTTTTAATCTGATTTAAGCCAAGATTTAGGCTATCGATTGGAGGAAGAAAGCATGCCTTTGTTGGTCACCATCACCACCATCGTTAACATCAGTAGACTCCTAAAAAAGGCCTGCAGCGATGAGAACAGAGACTCAATTTGCTAAGCAATGCATCACCGGGAGGATTCTGAAAACATCTTCTCATATAACATTACATTAAACTTTGAGCAAGTTACTTATGCCTATTCCTTGATAGGAGAGGGAAAAGAAAGCATTAGGCCGGCCAGTACCAGAACGATGATGAATAAGTCTGAGGTTGGTAGGTAGGAATCTGAGGATGAAACTTCTGTTGATGAAAGCATTCATACCATCATCTCTATACGGATCATAGCTTCATTCATTCGTTGAAACTGGAGGCATTAGCATTGAGGTCAATCACCACACCACCTCTATCATACATACGACATTACACGAAGCGAGATTAACACACACCTAAAGTAAAGCGCCTACGTTCCACTTGCAACCAATACAACCACAACCTAACTTGCACGAGATTAAAAAACCGAAGCTATTGATAGTCCCGAGGGGATGGCATCCTCCTATAATAGTTAGTAGTACAGAACAAGCGAGTCATCAGTTCGGGGAAAGAAAATGACCGGGTGAAGAATTTTAAAGTCCGCTAAGTCCCACGGGATAAGGTTTGCAGATGCGATCATGAATCGAACGAGATCGAAAGATTTGGCTATCGACGAGCAAAGCCAGAACGTCGACCGCAAACGAAGGATGGCCAGGCCTCGATTCCCGGGGTTAGGGTATTCCCTATTATGAGCCTACTCAGATCAGAACTAAACTAGTGGATTCTCTTTTTTGCCTATCGGCCGGCTTTAAGCAACCTTCACATTTCCTGCTGAGATCCCAAGTCTTCAAGTGGGCCCTCTTAGCCACCCACAACCTTGGCTTTTTAGAGAATCCCGCTCCTGTGTTGTAGGACTTTTAGCTCGGCAGTCCACCAGGTGGGTTTGTTTATCCTTCTAGTTTCGAGTTTCTTCTTGGATAGTTATAGTGGCCCATAGGCGCGACATGTACCTTGTGGGGGGGTGGCGGTCCCTTGGACATAGTCCTCTCGGGCCGTGGCCGTTTAGTCCATAGTCCATTGGATGGTCAGTGCAAAGCCAGAAATTGGAACACATTGAGTCCGCTCGTTCCCGTCCTTCGCTTCAGGGCCTGTCCCTCGGTGTGGTCAGTACTCCATACTGTCGGGCAGCGAAGCTTACACGGTTCACCAGGGCCTTTTTCCTCCTCCTTTTTCTGCTCACTCGTAAGGGGTTTGGACCCCACAAAGGGGGAGGGAGTCGACTGAACATCTCAGCCATTGGCGGGAAATTTTCCTGCATCCAATCCCTAATTATTGTTCACGCTCAATGATTCTGTTGGGTGAATTGTGACCTCGTACGACCGTGTCGGGTGAGAAACAGCCGCTTCGTCACAATACTTACTTATGGGCTAACAGGTCACACTTTGGCCAAGTATCCTACAAAGAAACTCCCGAGAGCCAGAAGTATTAAAGGAATGGCCATAGGAATGGGCGCATCATGACATCGTAAGATGTCTCACCCGAATGAATTAGTTGGTACTAAAAATGTTAGAAAAAGTGAACGAAAAGAGTAATAAGAAGTGAAAAGGACAGAGACACTTCCCAACCAGAAAGCAAAGTTCCCACTGATGGTATACTTAGTGTAAGGGAGTTCTAAGATCACATCTTTGGAATAAAATCCAGTTAGAAAAGGAAATCCAATTAGAGATAAGATGCCTATAAGCATCATGGCATAGGTAAAAGGGAACGAGGAGGCAAGCCCCCCATCTTCCGCATATCTTGCTCATCCGACATGGCATGAATCACCGAACCTGCACTCAGGAATAGTAATGCTTTGAAAAAGGCGTGATTCATTAAGTGAAAGACGCTAACCGAATAGTTAGAGATGCCACAAGCAAAGATCATATAGCCTAATTAACTGCAAGTTGAATAAGCTATGACCCTCTTTAGATCGTTCTGTAATATTCCAGTGGTTGCCACAAGAAATGACATCATAGCTCCTGCAAAAGTAATAACAATCAAAGTCGTAGGTGGGTATTCAAATAAAAGGGAGCACATTGTTATCCTGAAAACACCAGCTGTTACCATAGTAGCTGCATGAATCAAAGCGAATACTGGAGTGGGACCCTCCATAGCATCGGGTAACCAAGTATGCGATCCTATTTGTGCAGATTTCCTAACAGCACCAATAAGAAGTAAAATACAAATGAGAGTTATGTCATTAAATCTCATATTGCAAGAAATCCAAGAATTTCTGGGGACACTAGCACAAGCAAAAATGGTTGAAAAGTCTACTGTTTGAAATAGAGTAAAACAACCCAAAATCCTAGGAGCTAATCCAAAATCACCTACTCGATTGACAAGCATAGCTTTTATAGCTGCTTTATCCACCTGAAGTCGTGTAAACCAGAAATGAATTAACAAATATGAAGCAAGACCTACTCCCTCCCATCCCAGGAATGATTGAAGAGAGTTATCTCCAGTCACCAACATTGGCATAAAAAAAGTAGGAATGGATAAATAACTCATAAATCGAGGGCTATGCGGATCCTCAGACATATATGAAATAGAATAAATATGGATCAAGCTACTTATGAATGTAACCATAATTAACATCACTACAGTCGGGCTGTCGAACACGGGGTCAGAAGTGAATTACGAGTCGGACCAATCGATGAATCGAGCGAGCTCCCCTTGCATACAATGATGTGGTGGTGAACCCCTCCTTCTAATTCAGTGCTCTCCGAACCGTGTGGGAAGGTTTCCCATCACACGGCTCACCAACTTGATCTTCCGCGGGAACCATATGTCTGAACAGGCCAGGAAAAAAGGTAAGTTCTCGCTTTCCTTTGCCACTCAAGTGTATGGCATCTGCCGTGCTTAGGCCCCTTCTTCCCTTCCCCAATGAAAGAGTCCACCGCCTGCCTTAGTAGTCTCAAATAAGGTGTGCAGGCATGCCCCTTTTTTTAGTAGGTGATTGACTATCGAGCAAAGAAAAGGCTGGATCAAGAAAAGGGGGTACTACGAGCCCTCTGCCCCACGCATCTAACCAGCTCGCGCGGTTCACCGGTTCCACCAACTAGACCCTTAGACTGATTCAGTCGATACAGAGGTGCGCTTGAAGTGGGGGGTGTGCTGTCCCTATTGGGCTGGGCCCTTCCCCATAAGGCCCCACCGTCGGGGCATAAGCGCCCTCTTGCTACCCATATGCGAGGCGCTGTCTTAGCCTTCCTTGACCAGGATCGCTCCCACACCTGTAACATTCGTGATCGCCCTCCTCAACTGTGTATCGATCGAAAGGCAGGGCGGCACAGCCCCCAACCGAGAGAGTGGTTACGTCCAGTCTGTCCCCCCTTATTCCCGACATGCTATGGTGCCCCGGGGTGGGTAGGAGCGGGTCGAGTCCGTATCGCCGCGGAGCAACAGCCGCGTCCGGATCTGATCTATTTACTCGGCAATTCATCCGGGGACTTCACGGTGGCCAAAGAAGCCCCAAGAAGCATCAAACATTTCCGATGAGATCCATGGAGCCATTTTTAGATAGCAAGCACTAGCTCCCAGTGCGACTTCATAAAAAGCAATCAAAGATAAGATCGCAGAGAATGAAAGGCACGTAGTGGTCATTATAGCGGTTCCTTTTGATCCTAGAAAACGTCCGAAAAACCCTGCTACTCCACTATCGAGCAGAGGCAAAAATACGATAAGTAGATACATAATTTCGAGTGTGACCAGAAAACCAAAAATCAGACAATGACAGAGCGGCCTGTGATTGAGTGATAGATTGATCGACGCTCGAAGAACGCTCGACCGAAGGAATGAGTCACAAGGTGAATTGTAAGCCCCAACGACAAAGTTTCCTACGGGCATTTTCGGGAAGTAGGCCGTTATGCATTACTCAATGGGGAAATTCCTCGTACATAATTAAGGGAGCCATTGAAAGGTGACTAAAACACCAGAAACAGCGACTACCCGAGCTAATGATAGAGGCAAGAACACTTTCCGGCCAAGTACCATTAATTGATCATAACGATATCGTGGAAATGTTGCACGGATCCATATATATAGAAACAGAAAGAGAATTACTTTTTTTTTAATCATCAGAAATAGCTAGTGTCCAGAGAACCTACACACAATTTAGACAAAATACCAATCTGAAAAAGGGAGTATCACGACCAAGACTACAAAATTTGGCAATTAAGGAGATTACACTGAAGCAATGAGAAAGATACAATGTTAAACATATCTAATTTCTAGGCAGTAGCTCAAATCCTCACAAAATAATAATAATAATCACCTCCTAAAAGTATGGCAATTGTCCATTTACATGGCTCTCCATGTTTCATTCGTATCATGCACCACCACACCAAAATACCATGGAAATTCCCAAGAGAAAAACTAAGTGGGCTTCCGCATGTTGCGACCAGCACGAATAACTTCATCGACTAGTAGCAATTGAGATGCAATAACAGGGCCGGAGTTGATAATTTGTCGCTTCACAGAATAGTTGTAAAAAATGCCCTCCATTTGAGGATCAAGTGGTTCTCCAGTGTGCTGGTTTAGACCCACTACGTTTCCGCTATCATGTTCTCCTGTTAGAGCAATTATCACATCCTGAGTGTCAAGTCCAGAATTTTCAGCCGGTGTCTTTGGCACGACAAGAAGGGCATCAGCAAAAGCTTCCACACCAAGTTGTGCACGCCCTTTAATAGTTTTCTTCACCTCATTAACCAGGTGTTTTCTAGCTGCAACTTCAAAAGCACCTGCTCCAAGTACAATAGCTTCATCCTCAATTGTGTTTTTCACAGATCTCAGACCATCACGAACTGCATCCTTGATATGAGCAATGGTATGATCATTTGGGCCTTTAATAAGAATAGTGCAAGAGTGTGGATTCTTAACATTTTCCAGGAATGTGTATTTCTCTTCTCCAAGAACGTGCTCATATACCAATCCAGCCCAACCAAGACAATCAGGAGTTAGGTCTTCGACAGAATTGACAGCCTCCCCGCCACAAGCCAAAACCAACCGTTCCATATTCCTCCTTTTGGCTCTTCGAAGTGCAACTATCCCTGCTCGAGCCAGCAAATCCAATGATGCGGGATCAATACCCTTTTGGTTGATGATAACAAAATTCTCATCATCGTTTGCACATACCTTATTTTTAAAGTTGAAATTTAGTTTTACCACTTTTTCTAGTTTTTACTAGTGTGTTCCAACATGCCTAGTTTCACCAAGTGTAAAAAACGTGAAACGTAAAAGACACACAACTTGGTTACGCAGTTCGGTGTAAACCACCTACATCTGCGGGGCCTGGCCCAGTTCAGAATGAATCCACTAATTAGAAAGATAGTGTACAGAGTACAGTTTACAAAATACTTATCTTTACTTACTATGACGTGTGGACTCTGCTAGCTCCCCTAGCTACCGATCCGCCTTGATCAGACTCCCTCTGACCTCGAACTCCGTCGACGCAGGATCTCCTCCTCCCGAGGAATTAAGGTATACGATTCTGAACTTAGTGCGACAGGACAGTGTTGGAACACAGTTTATTGGCTCTTGCAAATTTCATAAGATCTCAAAATCTGGGTGCAGATTTTGCTCTGTCAAATACGTAAGTATGCAGCCGTGTTGGCCCATATTTATATCCACGAATCAGACTTGAATACTCCTTGATTATCTCCACAATATTCCTATTCCAAATCTGATTCTTGAAGCATATCCAAATCCCATAAATAAAGGGATTTACCTTATATCATTCTATCACATATATTCGAATCAATCTTCTCCTTATAAGTAGGGATTTTCCATAAAACCAATTATGCTTCACACACCTAATATATAGCCAAATATACAATTACCATAAATTCTGAAACACTCCAATATTTCAGCTTGAATTCCGTTAAATCCTTTGGCGTAACTACTGCTCCTGTAAATAGGTAAATAGTATAGACGATGGAACCTGCAGTGGAGCCCTAAAAGGACCCCACCAAATACAAAAAGAATCCAACCCTAGGCTAAAAACCTAGGGAAAAGAAGCGGGAGGGGAGTACCCACACGAGTACCCCCCCTCCCCCCCAATTATTCCTAAAGAAATGCTAACCCTAAGCTAGAAAGTACTAAGCCTAGGGAAAAAGAACTGCAAGTCCAGATGTGTGAATCTGGACCTATACATAGCAACCAAAATGTGTACTGGCTCTTCATATGAAAACCTCATCGCAGCCGAGACTCGGGTCTCGGGTCTTGAATAAAAGTAATGAAGAAGACGCCAGTGGTAGGCAAAAAGCGCAGCCGAGTGTGGACTCGGGTCTTGAATGGTCGCCATGATGTGCTGGTAGTGCTGAATCCGAGTGAAGCTAGGACCGCCAAAGGAGGAGCAGCTTCTACCATATACACCCCTAAGGTGAAGATAGAGGGGTGTTATTGGCCTTCAAACGTTCTCGTAGTATGAACCGAGACTAATTTAGAGGGCAAGAGTGTCTTAGGCAGTGCCAATAGCTCTTGTGAATCCCTCTAAAAATAGCCCTCCTAAAGATGGAGAGAACGGACACAACTTGTACGGCGTGTGTCAAGCCCGACGATTATGTAATCGCCCACTCCATTTTGAGCAAATGGACAGCTTTATGCTAATTTAACACAAAAAGTGTAGCGCGAGCATAGAGCGCGTAATGACCGTCAAGTCCAAATAACTACTAGTAGTGAGTTAATTAATTTCGCATACGCTAATTAATTAACCCACTACCCAACTCCTATGGTCAAGCAACCAAATGTAGAAAGGCCGCTCTCCCACTCTCCAGGTGAAAAATATGCAATTATCCACCAAATACAAATTTAGCCCAAAGAGAAGGCCAAAACTCCATAATAATCCACGAATTAGGACCCAAGAATGAAGGAAATTCACCCCAAGAATAATGCATATAATATGAAAAATACTCCATTTAATTAGGCCCAAGAATCCTTGAATTTGGTCCAGCCGATTGATTTATTAACTTGGCCCAGCAGCTCCACTTTCGGCCCAGGGCTCGGCCCAGTACCCAAGCTAGGGTTTCAACTTTGACCGTAGCCTCCACCATGTGAAGCCATTGACCGTGTTATGTTTTAGCCCAGCCGCGTTTTGTTTTTTTTTTTTAGCCCAGCCGCGTCAGTTTTTTAGCCCAGGAAGCGCGGCCCAGCAACCCTTGCGTTAGGGTTTTGTGGTGCTGACCCTTGCGCCGCCAGCAGAAACCCTAGGCTAAATGCTCTTTTCGGCCCAGATTTAGCCCAAGGTAATAAAATCTTTCAGCCCAGCAACTCAAAAACCTAAACCCTAGTTTATGTGAAGATCCGGCCGCCTCCTTGGTGGGTCAGCAGACCCGCGCCGCCACTCTCGGGTCTAAACCCTAGAATCAACTCCAACCCGGTCACCTAACTCGGGTAATCTGACCCGGCGGCGCACTGAAACAGGTTGAACACCCAGGTCGCCGGAGCCGCGGTTTTCCGGTGCCGGAGACTCGCCGGAATCTGGAAAACCGCCGGAATCTGCCGGAAAAATTGCAAAAATTTCCTCTTCAATCTGGGCACTCTTCTCATATGAATTTCCGATCGGATTTTGCACGTAGAACTAGAAAATATCACCTCCAAATTCAAGCATGCTTTTTCCGACCGAAAAATTTACATTTACCTCGCCGGAAACGCGTTTTTCCGGCGAGCAAAAACAACACAATCAACACTCATGTACCCTTTTTTCCAACCTTGAGATACATCTCAAGCATGAACAAATACAAATCCGAGTCTAGGGGCAAAGAATCAAGGCTATTTCGTGCTTCCCCATCACCGGAGTAACATTTTTCCGGCGACCTCTGATCGGAAAATCCAAAAAACCAACCTCTGAAGTAGCGATTTCCCAAAAAAAAATTTTTCCCGATCGGATGTTGCTTGTCCAAAACAAACCCGAAACCTTCAAGACATGATAAGCATTATAACCCACCGGAAAAAGTATTTTTCCGGCGAACCCGACCGGAAAATTCTAGCATTCATCATCCAATTAATCCAACCTGTACGAAAAATCTGCTCCTCCATTCATCGAGATCCGAATACTATCATGAGATTGAAACAACGGGGAGAAAACCCTGGGCCTATGGCCTTTAATGATTCCAATTAAACCAATTAACTCCAAACATCTATCTTGAATCCGACTAATCCCAAACCATCAACCCCATCGAACAATAACATTCAAACACCCAAAATCTTGAATCCCATATGAATGTTCATCAGTCAAGAAAATAAATTTAAATTCTTGGCATGAAAAATAGCAATATGGTCGAAATTCCAATTTAAGCAAACAATCATGGACAGTGTGCCATCTGATCACATGAATGCCCTCTCAACAGATCCATCATGAACTCTTCCAAATACTATAAAAATTCATGCTTCAAATTCATCTCTACTCTCAATCCAACATGAACATCACATTGACTATCCACCATAAACATATAATCTTCCATACAAACCCATACAGATTCATCATAAACAAACCCCTCATCAATCATCCAGATTAGATCTATCAACGAAAGATTAAAACTTACTTGGAACAATGATAGATCATCATCAAATACGCTCCATCACCAACTTTAAGATCGAAAAGTCTGATCTTCACCCAAAACCTCCAGATCCAAAGATCAAATCTTCAAATTCAAGCGCAAATCATACCTCGAAAGATGCCCGGCGAGGAATCCAACATTAATGTCGGATTCCTCGCCGGAAACTCTGAATCGTAGGAGAGAAACTGGAAGAAAATCGGCCCCGGAAATTCCGGAGAAGGGCTGCGCCCTTTTTTCTCTCCAGAGAGAATTTTCTCTCACTCAGGTGTGCGTAACTACTGCTCCAGTACCATGTTCCAACATGGTCTGTATATCAGTTCAAAAATAATTCACACAAAATTGCCAATAAAATAATTCCTTGACTTTACAATCTCCCCCTTTGGCATTTTTGTAGACCCATAATATTTTCGATGGCAAGCACAGAATTAACAACATACAACGAGCAGAATAATGATCATAATACCAGAACTCACATAATGAAAGCCGAAATCCAGAATTCCAGAAATCCAAAATTATACAACCAAATTGAAAAAACCAATTATCCAAACTCCAAAATCACTCCCCCTGGGACCACACATAGGCCAAAGGGACTTCATCACACGAAATCAACAAAAATAAAAATCAGTTTTTAGAACTCCCCCTGAATTAATCCTACTAAGATCAACCTTCCAGCCTTGACTTCTCTTCCTCCAACAGTGCTTGCTCTGCTTGTAAGGCTGCAATCTGTATTCCCAAAGCTCCTAGTCTGGCATTGACAACCAACAGTCGATCCTTCCTGTCTACCGCTGCTGATGAGGAGGCTGACCCAGAAGCTTTCCACGGAAGGTCATGTACATGTCTGAGCCCGAAAGTCTTCTTGTTAGGCCGCCAAAACTCAGTGTCAACTATCAAGTCTGAGGCCTTCCCCTTCACTTTAGCACTCTTGGCTAGGGCAGAGATTAGAGCTGGATAGATAACCGCATCATTAACTTTCGGAGCTGTGGCCTGGCTAATCAGATGCTGCTGAATTAACAGTTCAAGATTGATTTTCTTCTGTGTTCCAACACAGTAAAGCAGCTAGGCCATCTCCCTAGTCAATGCGGTGGTATTGCTTGACAGCAACCAGCAATGTAAAGCTATTTGATACAGGCCAAAGAATCTGGATGTCAAACATGATGCCTGTGAGTACCCCACAGCTGGCCACTCCTCCTTATATCCCCCAGATATAATCGCCAAAATCTCATTGTCAGTCAACTCCAAATCATTAGGAAACACTCCCCCTATCTCAAGTGTTCTCAGACCTAACAACCTATTGATCCGGGCAGCAGATACATCTATAATTTCCCCCCTCACATATACTCTACCAAACCACGGGGAATTAACTTCTAAATTTCCAGGCATGAGATTAGAATATACCTCGACTACAACCTGTCTGTTGTACTGTAGCTGAATGGTTGCAGCAGCTGTCATGCCTGTCATCTTTAAGAAGTCTGTAAACCCACTCTCCTGATAGGCTTGTAGGTCCAATGGTCTCTCAGCTAGAAATTTCTTTTCAGAGAAGAAACCTTCCATCTCTGCTCCTTTCTCATCAAAGTAAACTGCTGAAAAAGCCTGGGAGACAGATAGAGGAGCCAGAATCTTCCTCGAGTTGCTATCCCGTCTCTTCTTACTCCTTTTTGCTGCCCCAGCATCCATGGCAGAGCTAGCCTTCCTTTTTCCTTTTGCCTTCTGAAAAAAATCATCCAAGACCTCGTCACTGGAGTATGTCAGATCAGGGGCATCCTGTGTTGGAACACAGTCTGCTCTTTCAGCTGATTCTTCTTCTGGATCATCACCCTGAACTGGCAGATCTCCATCAGATACTTCAATCCCCTGCTTCCCTTCATACTCCTCAGTGTTCTCTCCTCCCATATCTACATCAGAATCCAAGTCCATGTACACCGGTTCATCTGTCTGTGTTGGAACACTCCCTTCACTATCAGACAGAACTATTAAAATAGGTTCCCTTAATTCTTCCATTCTTCTTGCAGAATTCATATCAAACAATCCCACCTGAAGTTTATATCCATACTTGACTGTCTCCATTCCAACAGCTTCTTCATCAGTAATGTTCCTTAACCAGACATAGCTATGACTAGACATGCGACAGAATACGTGAAATTTATCCTTTCCTTTTCCATTCAGCTGACCATACATTCCTCTCAGATACTTCACATTCTTATATTTAATATCCCAAACATCAGGAAAGTGACCAGAAACAATCTCCTTAATTTTGACATGCAACACTTCCAAATCCTTACTTATACTCCTGATTTTGCTTAGATCCACAGAATATCTATTTTCTTGTAACCATTCGAAAATATCATCCACACTTCTACTTTCAAAACCCAAGAATTTCAATGGTCGAGGGTCAGGACCAGTTACCTTAGGTTTTTTCTGTTTCTTGCCTTCAGACACTTCTTCTCGGGCATCAGATTTACCATTAGACTCTCCACTTTGTTTCTTGACAGATGCCTCTTCCTCTTCCTTTTCATCTTCAGCTTTATCAGGCTCTGCTCCAGCTATCTCCTCATTCTCCTCATGGTTAGCATTTCTTTTGTTCTGATCTTGAGTTTGTGCATCACCCAATTCAACGTATCTTCTTGGCTCATTCACCACCAATTCCAAATTCACAGAGCCCCGATCTTCCTCCATAATTCCTGGCACCGAAACTTCTTCTATCAAAGAATTTGGGCTTGACATTCTTTCGCACAATGCCGAGATAAGGAGTTTTGAGTAGAAGATGTTTCGGTAAGAGTTTTGGAAAGACAAATATTTGGCCGAGAGAGAGAGAGAGAGAGAGAATGCGAAAGGGGTTTTAGAGTTTGAATCAACTTTCAATTCTTCATGAACTTACCTCTTTTCCCGCGAAGTGCCTTTTTAGATTTCCCAAAAATTGTAATGATACCCCTTTCTCTTCTTGTCCCATCAAGATGTCATTCCTCATTTAACTTCCAACACACCTTACTTAACTTCTCCTATTTTAGTAAGCTGTTTCTTCCTTCCAATTTTTTGTTCTTTTTCTAATTTTTGTAAACTGTAAATAACACAAATATGTACACAAAACAAAAACTGATTAAGGTAAATATTACCTCAGATTTGACAAACACCTAAGTGTTGTCGGAGGCTCTCAAAAGTGGTGGCATCAAGCGGCTTTGTAAATATATCAGCAAACTGCTCGTGTGTTGGAACATAGACCACTTCCACTTCCTTTCTTTCAACCAGATCTCTAATAAAATGATGCCTTATGTCAATATGTTTGGTTCTTGAGTGTTGAATTGGATTCTTCGAAATATCAATGGCGCTTGTATTGTCACATAAAATCTTTAGGGGGCCTTGATTAATTCCATAATCTTTCAGCATTTGATTCATCCATAGTAATTGTGCACGACTTCCTGCTGCAAGATACTCTGCTTCTGCAGTAGATAGAGAGATCGAGTTTTGTTTCTTGCTATACCAGGACACCAAATTCGGTCCAATAAAGAAGCATTCGCCAGTGGTACTTTTTCGATCATCAGCATTTCCAGCCCAATCAGAATCACTGTATCCTATCACCTCTGAATCTTGATTCTTTGAATACCAAACACCATATTCTGACGTCCCACTCACATATCTGATAATTCTTTTGACTGCAGTAAGATGAGATTCCTTAGGATCAGCTTGAAATCTAGCACATATTCCAACACTGAGACATATATCTAGTCTACTGGCAGTGAGGTATAATAAACTTCCAATCATTCCTCTATATAACTTCTGATCGACTGAAACTTCTTTTTCTTCTTTCACCAGTTTATCAGAAACTCCCATAGGGGTTTGAACTGCACGAGCATTACTAAGTCCGAATTTCTGAATCAAGTTCAAGGCATACTTACTTTGATTTACGAACAGACCATCCCGTCCTTGCTTGACTTGTTATCCCAGAAAGTAAGTCAATTCTCCAACCATGCTAATTTCGAATTCAGATTGCATCGTGGTGACAAAATCCTGTACCATAGATGGTGAAGTAGAGCCAAAAACTATGTCATCAACATATATTTGGCAATTAGAAACTTTGAGGACTTGTCAAGCACAAATAAAGTGCGATCTACTCCCCCTCGACGATAACCTTTCTGAAGTAGAAAGGTAGTAAGTCATTCATACCACGCTCGAGGTGCCTGCTTTGATCCGTATAAGGCCTTCTTGAGACGATATACATGATGCGGATAATGGGGATCTTCAAAACCTTTAGGTTGTTCCACATAAACTTCCTCATTCACCACTCCATTCAAAAATGCACTCTTAACATCCATTTGATACAAAGTAAAGTTCAAAGAGCAGGCAATAGCTAGTAGAATACAGATATATTCTAACCTGGCAACAAGTGCAAAGGTTTCATCAAAGTCAACACCTTCCACTTGTGTATATCCTTGAGCAACAAGTCTGGCTTTGTTCCTGGTGACTAAGCCATCTGCATCGGACTTGTTCCTGAAGATCCATTTTGTACCAATTACATTAATGCCTTTGGGACGAGGAGTAAGGTACCAAACATCATTCCTGGTAAACTGGCCGAGTTCATCTTGCATTGCAGCAATCCAATACTCATCAAGTAAGCTTCCTTATAGTTCTTCGGTTCAATTAGGGACACAAAACAGTATAGACCAGCCAGTCATCGATAATCAACTCGAGGTACTGATCGAGTGCTTCTCAAGGTGGAGCCAGATCGGTCGAGTGTTGGAACATGGTCGTCCGTAGGAAGGGACTGTGTTGGAACATGGTTGTCTTCAGTAGAGTTCGGGTTCTGGTGCTCATTTGGTTCAGTAGGATCAACTGAGGGTTTTGCTTTGTCAGAAGATTGAGACTGTGTTGGAACCTGAGAGTTGGACGATTCTTCCTCCACAGCTTCTGGTAGTTGTTCCTTTTCTGAATCATCCACAATAACGTTTATGGATTCCATGAGAGTTTTGGTTTGATGATTAAAAACTCTGTAAGCACGGCTGTTGATGGAATACCCGAGAAAAAATCCTGGATCACTCCGATTATCAAATTTTGTCAATTGTTCTCTATCTCTGAGAATATAAGAAGTACTTCCG
The DNA here is from genome assembly GCA_037428765.1 of Rubia yunnanensis. Classification (NCBI taxonomy): domain Eukaryota; kingdom Viridiplantae; phylum Streptophyta; class Magnoliopsida; order Gentianales; family Rubiaceae; genus Rubia; species Rubia yunnanensis. The sequence continues at coordinate 28,939,519 of CM075066.1, forward strand.
AATACATGAAAATACGAAACGTTTGGTTTCCTGCCCTTCCAGATCTCATAGGCTGTCTTTTTAGTGAATGGTCGAAGATACACCCTGTTGATTGTATAGCACGCTGTATTGATCGCCTCTGCCCACCATTTCTTATGGATATCCTTTTCTACCAACATAACTCGAGCCATCTCCTGTAGAGTTCTGTTCTTTCTTTCGACAATACCATTCTGTTGAGGAGTGATAGGAGCCGAAAACTCATGTTGGATACCTAGCTCATCGCAGAAGGAACTGAATTGTTCATTCTCAAATTCTCTTCCATGATCACTTCGAATTCGGATTATCTTTCCTACAGTACTTCCCTTTTCAGTTTGTAACTTTACTACAAGGCTTCGAAATACCTCAATCGTATCAGATTTCTCTTTCAAGAAGGCTACCCATGTAAATCTGGAGAAGTCATCAACACATACAAAAATATATTTCTTTCCTCCTATGCTAGGTGTATTAACTGGCCCCATTAAGTCCATATGCAGTAATTCCAGATTTCTAGAAGTAGTAATAAACTGAACTGAAGAATGAGGAGCACGAGTTTGTTTACCTTGTTGACATGGTCCGCACACAATTTCATCCTTGCTGGTCAAGATTGGCATTCCTCGTACAGCTTTCATGTTAGCAATTTTCACCAGTGTTTTATAGTTGATGTGTCCGAGCTTCCTGTGCCAAAGAATTCCTTCATCCTGCTTTGAAAGCATGCATCGAACTTCTTGTTCCAACAAATAACAATTGTCTGAAGATCGTATTCCAGAAAGAACCTTGTTTTCTCCATACTTTACTACACACTTGTCCTTCTGAAATTCCACTATCATGTTGTCATCACACAGCTGGCTTATACTTAGCAAGTTTGCTTTTAGATCTTCAACCAATAATATACTTGTGAAAACTGGAAACCCTTCAATCTTTAATTTGCCCTTGCCAATCACTCTGCTCCTTTTTCCATCACCAAAAGTTACGTATCCGCCATCATATGGAGTAAGGTTCGTAAGGTATTTTGGAGTGCCAGTCATGTGACGAGAACAACCACTGTTAAAATACCATGAGTCACTGGAATAGGCTGATAAAGAAGTGTGTGCCACCATACACGTACTCGACCTTTTAATAACCCATATCTTCCTGATTCTTGTATGAGTATCGACTGTGTTGGAACACAGTTGTCTTCCTGTCATTTGATCTCTGATCAGTTTTTTACACTGATGTTTAGCATGTCCTTGGTACGTACAGTATTCGCAGATTAGAGGCTTTCTTTGATAAGGTTTCCCATACTTCCGTTTTACTTCTCGAATCCTTGCTTTGAGAGTTACTGGTCTTTCGAGCACTTCAACCTCGGGTTCTTGCCTGTATCCAATCCCGTGTCTATCACCAAAGTTCTTTCCCATGTCCAGAATATCATCAAGCTTTTCTTTCCCGGAATTCAATTTAGAAATAGTTGCTTCAGGCATCTCGGCTCTCTTGACTGCTGCTATCAACTTTTGACTCAGTTCTTCATTTTGTTTTCCAAGTTCTGCAACTGTGGATCGTAATTCCTTTTCACTTTCAATTAGCTTCCTTTTCACTTTCAATTAGCTTCCTTTTTTCTTCAATCAGCTCTTTGTTCTTGTCAGCTACTTGAACCCACATGGCATACATTTGTTCGTATGTACTATAAATCTCTTCATCTCTTACAGACAAATCATCTTCATCACTGTGAGCATCGTCCAGATTCATGTTGGAATATACAACTTTCTCTTTGTTCAGTGTGTTGGAACACTGACCTTCTGGTGTATTATGGACCTTTGCTCCAAAGGCTACATAATTATTTGTGAGTTCTTCTTCATCTTTTTCATTATCTTCATCATCACTCCAAGAGGTGACATATGATCTTCCTTGCTTCTTGCGGGTGTTAGCACATTCGGCCTGAATATGACCAAATCCTTCACATTCTCTGCATTGAATTCGTCCAGCATGTTTTGGTTCGTTGTTATGATTTTTCCCGAACTGCATATTTCCTTGTTCAAATCTCAACCCACGATTGTTGTTCGAATCTTGTTGCTTTTGTCTGTTTCCGCCAAACCTCTCCTGGGATTTCTTGTTAACTACCTTCTTTAGCATCTTTGAGAAATTCTTTGTAATAAGTGTCAGTTTTTCAAACTTATCATCACTGTTAGACTCGTGACTCGCATTGTCTGGCAAAACTTTGAACGCTAAATCCTTGGAGATTCTCTTGGTAGATTGCTGGAATGTCATCTCATAAGTTTGTAGCGAACCCATCAGTTCATCTAGGCTCATGATGGCTACGTCTCTTGCTTCCTCTATTGCCGCTACTTTCATTACAAATCTTTTGGGGAGAGATTGCAATGTCTTTTTTACTAACTTAGTTTCTTTGTAAACCTTTCCAAGTTGGTAAGCCATGTTGGAGATATCTCTGAGCTTTCCATTGAATATGGCAATGGTGTCATCCTCCTCCATTTTGAGTTCTTCAAACTTGGTAGCCAGCATCTGTAGTTTGGATTCCCGCACTCGACTGGTTCCTTCATGAATGGTCTGTAAAATATCCCATGCTTTCTTTGCTTGGTAGCATGTAGATATAAGCTTAAACTGGTTTTCATCAATAGCAGTGAAGATTGCATTCAGTGCCTTCGAATTTGCCAGTGATTCTTTAAGATCATCTGGAGTCCATTTAGACTTTTCTTTGAGTTGTTGACTTGACTCCCCTTCCACAGCCTTAGAACTTGTAGCATCTTCTGTAGGTTGACTCCATTCATTCTCAACATAAAACCACGCCAGTTCGTCCAGTGAATTGATAAATACCCTCATACGTGCCCTCCAATAGTTGTAGTTGTTTCCTTCTAACAGTGGTGGTCGAGAGACTGAAGCTCCTTCTCTTGTCGTCATGGTAAAATCGGATCTCACTTTCCTTGAAAACAACCAAGGGAACGATAAGTGACTCAGCTCTGATACCAAATGAAATTTAGTTTTACCACTTTTTCTAGTTTTTACTAGTGTGTTCCAACATGTCTAGTTTAACCAAGTGTAAAAAACGTGAAACGTAAAAGACACACAACTTGGTTACGCAGTTCGGTGTAAACCACCTACATCTGCGGGGCCTGGCTCAGTTCAGAATGAATCCACTAATTAGAAAGATAGCGTACATAGTACAGTTTACAAAATACTTATCTTTACTAACTATGACGTGTGGACTCTGCTAGCTCCCCTAGCTACCGATCCGCCTTGATCAGACTCCCTCTGACCTCGAATTCCGTCGATGCAGGATCTCCTCCTCCCGAGGAATTAAGGTATACGATTCTGAACTTAGTGCGACAGGACAGTGTTGGAACACAGTTTATTGGCTCTTGCAAATTTCTTAAGATCTCAAAATCTGGGTGCAGATTTTGCTCTGTTAAATCCGTAAGTATGCAGCCGTGTTTGTCCCATATTTATATCCACGAATCAGACTTGAATACTCCTTGATTATCTCCACAATATTCCTATTCCAAATTTGATTCTTGAAGCATATCCAAATCCCATAAATAAAGGGATTTACCTTATATCTATCTATCCCATATATTCGAATCAATCTTCTCCTTATAAGTAGGGATTTTCCATAAAACCAATTATGCTTCACACGCCTAATATATAGCCAAATATACAATTACCATAAATTCTGAAACACTCCAATATTTCGGCTTGAATTCCGTTAAATCCTTTGGCGTAACTACTGCTCCAGTACCATGTTCCAACATGGTCTGTATATCAGTTCAAAAATAATTCACACAAAATTGCCAATAAAATAATTCCTTGACTTTACAAAATTACAATTATTTTTTTCACTTTCTCATCAACAGATCGTCTTTCTGCTGCAACCATAGCCTCTCTCTGCTCAGCATTTGAATAAAAAAAATCCAGCGTTGACTTCACTCTTTTCATATTCAAAAGAAACATTGACAGTTAAAATATGGCAATTCTCTGCTCGCCTCTTCATGTCTGGGTGTCTGGAACCATGGTCAAGGACAAGCCCCTCAACCAATCTAGTGTCTACATCAAACTTGTGACGCATGTGCTTTATCTCCACCATAAAAAATTCAATAGCTTCTTCTGGTTTGCGAATACATAGAGTTAACAACTATGTCGGTCAACTGATCTGCCAGAGCCTCGTACAACTTTGTCCTCAATGTTGTTCTTGCTACCATCTTTAGCATTTCTATATCTGGCTCATTACCAACAACAACTGGAGTCTTAAATTTTTCAAGAAACTGTAAAGTTGCCCTTTTAGCAATTTCAAAACCATCAACTAGAACTCGTGGATGCATCCCTTCATCAATATATCGCTCAGATTGCTTCATAAGTTCACCAATAAAAAGAACAGTAGAAGTGGTGCCATCTCCACTTATATCATCTTGAGCAACTGCAGTTCTGGCGATCATAACCGCAGTAGGGTTTTGAATTTGCATTTCCTTTAGCAAAGTGTTTCCATCTTTAGTGAGCTTAATATCCCCAGCTCCGCCAACAAGCATCTTAATGGTGCCCTTAGGGCCGAGGTTGGTTTTGAGGACATCCTGCAAACCCTTGGCGGCGTTGATGTTCATGTGCAGAGCGGCGGATTTGTTGAGCACTTCGGAATTCGGATTCAATACCCTCACAGACATTTTCGGTCCCGCTTGTACAGTGAAATGTTCGACGGTTGGATGATGCAAATACGGTGAATTTACAGTGCGATGAACGCCTGCAGAGTTTTAATGGCGGAAATGCGTGGCGCCGTGTGGAGTAGATCGGTGGTTTTGGGAAGAAGCAGGGAGTGAAGTGGAGAGTGGAAAAAAAGAAAGAGAATTACCTTGATACTAAACCAGATCGAGCCCGGGATCCTCTTGGAAATGGGAAGATCTAGGATAGGCGGCCAACCTCCTGGAGAGAGCGATGTGCATGGATCAGGTGAGTAGGGATGCATCTCCGTGGACCGCTCGTTGGGCCTGATAGGTGGTGGTATCATACCCTTCTCAAAGAAACCGTACGTGACACTCTCGCATCATACGGCTCCGTCCCGAAATAAGGACCTTCCCTTTCCTTTGACCAACGGGTCCTCAAACCAACCTGTCCCCCCTTTCTATTCCTTGGTAAGGGTGGAACAGCTACAATTCCTATCAAGAATTCGCGAATTACCTATGTACCGGAATTCTCATCCAAATCCTCTCTCTGTCGGAAAACCCTTTCCCTCAAAGACCGAAAGGCATTGGATTCGACTCCGCCCTGATTCAGGTCTTCCAAAAGGCGATAGAGCCTTTCTAGAGATTCTTCCCTTGTTGCCGTCCTGGGATTTTCCAGAGCCCGGGCCCCGCGGCCCGCCCAATCACCCTTTGGATCAAGGGGTGTCATCCACCTGATGATATCAACCTTGACCTCGAAAAGGTCTTGGGCATTTCGCCGGGCCTGCTCCAGCTCAAAGTGGTCCGGGAACTCCTGCCCAGCTAAGAGCCGACGCTCGATCGCATGGATCGAGTCACCTCCTATCACTTCATCTGGTTGATACGGAAAAGGGTCTTGACGCGCAGGACTCGCAGCTTCCTCCGTGGAAGCGACCGCATTACAGGGAGGCACGGGCCCTGCTGCGAGCTGATTTACTGATGAGCCCGTGTCCTCTATTTCCCAAGAAGACTCCATAAGGATATTGATCTCCTCGGTGTCTTCTTTCCAGGTTGCGCCCGAAGCTCCTGCCTCCGTCCCATCAGGTAACACCATATTGGGTGCTACTTCTGTTGTGAGAACAGCTCCTAGTATCAAAACCACCCCAAAGGCTATACCACTGGAGCACCCCATTTTAAATAAAAATGAAGATAGGGCGCTCCCCCCGAGTTTGTAGATCAAAGAATGAAAAAGCTCTATCTCCCCCAGTTGTATGGAAAGGAAATAAAGCAGAGCAAGCAATCCAGACTGTATTAGCCAAATCAAAAATCTCATTGTCATTGTTTTTTATTTTTATTCTCTTTTTCTTTCAGCTCGCTGAAAGTTTGGGGGCTATGGGAATTGAACCCAATTTTTCCACGACCATGACCCCCATTTCTGTCTCGCCCACCCCCAATCTCGAATAAGAAAGAAAAGTCCAAGCAACTACATCTCCTTCGGACCCTAAAGTGAACGGCCGCCTCGAATAAAAAATCTTTCTGCGTAGCATATACTATACTAAGCTCTTCAAACCTTTCTTTTTGGAGCTACGATCTTTCTTCTCTTATGATTTTTATCAAAGATAGAAAGAATGGTATTTCCTTCTTCCTTAGGTTCCGTACGATGTTCTGCTAGTTTGGTTGCTTGGGAGCACGAGATCATAACTATAACTACTCGTAATATCCTTCGATCGTTTGCCGCGAAGATGGAAAGCGTGAGCTAAAGCGGTTATCAGGTCAAAGACTCAATCTTATTGTTAGGAAGTAGCTACCAAAAGCATGAGTTCTACTTCCTCTCCTTGTTTATAACATAGGGCGAGCAACTTCGTTCCTCTTTGTTAATGGCTAACCAATAAACAAGCAGGCAAGGAGTTTCTTGCTCGACCGATAGGGCCTTTCCTATACCCGTGTTAATAGAATAAAGGCGGGGGCGGGGAGCTTACCTTGTTCAAGAGGAGCTTTAAGAGCTATTTCTGCTAGCCTATTTTCTTTCTTTAAACCCTCCTTATAGGCCCGGCCCATAAGATCTAAGAAAATAGGAACTTTCGTTTAAAGCCCTAAAATTGATAGCCACTTTTCCTGGCCACACAAGAAAGCAGGTACACACGATCGAGTAAGCAGACAGGAAGCCAGTTTACCATTTATTCTTTCCCTTCAAGAGCAACTAACCAAGCAGGTTTCCGGGATTTTCCCTATTCTTTATATAATATAATATAGGCCGGCACCCGTAGGACAAACCCTAATCTGGGGCTGCCTGAACTTAAGGAAGAGAAGAACCCTACCCCACTTTTCTTCCTTTCAATAGTGGCTCTACAGATTCTCTATTCTTTAGCCGGTAAGACTTAGAGCAAGTAGCATTTCCTTAGATCGGCTACCACATGACGAACCCTAATCCGATAGCTAGAACAGTAGGACTTGTTTTATTCTTATCCTTAGCAGTCCCAAACCTTCCCACTCCTTAAAGCAAGGGATTCCTTAATTCTCCAGAAGTGGGATCACCAGCGATACGTCAGTGAATAGCAATTTTCATATGAGAATGAGAAGAAGAAAGAAAAAATATTAAGCTCCAGTAGCCGGAATTATACCTAAAAATTAGCCAATGGGACCCTCCAATAAGTCTAATGTTCGTATTTTTCGACTACAGGGCTGTGCACTTTAGCCCATCACATCAAGGTGACAGGATTCAAACCTATGGCCCTCTGTACCCAAAACAGATGTGCTGGCTAGACTGCGCTACACCTCGGTCTCTCACCACCCCGGAGCATATAGATCCACCCGATCGATGAACACTCAAACCGAACTCACCCATCCTTTTATTTTTGGCACAGGGATGCGAGAACCAATCCGAGTAATCAACCACCTTTTTATTATCTGCCTCCAGCAAGATAGGGCAGCGCCAAAAAGCCGTATAGTGTAGAAGCGCTCCAATTTATTGGCTAAGTCTTTAACTTTCATTTTAAAATCCGGCTCGCTCCCGGCTACGTGTCCTTTGGACCCTTCGCCCACTTAGAAGTGGATTCGAACCACTGACACAAGGATTTTCAGTCCTTTGCTCTAACCAGCTGAGCTATCTGAACTACTTTCCTAAAGTATGTTTTCTTCATCGAATTGCGCCCTACCTTACCACTTGACTAGTAAGATAAAAATGAAAAAAAATTGTTAATAATTATATTATATATTTTTTATTTATAATATAGGCTTTTTCCTTATTCGTCAAGCTTTCGAGCAGCTTTTTCAACTGCCGCCTAATCCCCCAACATGCTCAAGAACCGAGAACCGCCCAGGGATTGGACTCCACCAAGAGGTTCTTTCTCTCACGTAATTTCGCCCGCCCGTTTAATCTCCTTTTGCCGAAGTTCGTTCAGTCGGTAAGCATCCCGTTAGCTCTTAAAATTTCCTAGCCCATCTATCCCCACTATCTTCGAATTTTGTAAGCCGTAAGGAGCCGTAAAATGTGAATAAAGTCCTCACGCGAAAGTTCATCGCCTTCGCTTATCTTATTTTTTAAGGTCAGTTCTTGTATGATGTCGACGAAGGTCTCATGTTCATGATTATTATTCTTGAAAAACTTGGAAAGTATTAAAGCACATTTATTCCTCAAGCAGTCGACTGTGTCAGTCGGAAGTGCATACGGCAGATCAGCTTCCTCTACCTAGGTACGGATTGGATGCTCCTCCTGCTCGGGCATGACTCTCAGACGGCTATGATCGGACAATAGAGTATGTAAGATATAGCTCGTGCCTCTTAGGCTTAACAAGATGGGGTTCGGATGAAAACGGATCTCGCTAATCCAGTATATTCTATTTTGAGTAGTCCAGGTAGTTGACTACAGGATCGGATCCTCTGTCTTTGCCTGAAACTTTCACACTGTCTGTCAGCTGAACTACTATATTGATTAGGAAGATCTAACTCTTTTGAGAAATGCCCAGAAGCGTCTGTCTACTAGCTCAGTTGAGAACAAGGCGTCGAACTACTGATCGTCTATCGAAGCGCTTCTTTAAAGGCAGGATGCCGAGAATCATATCTCTATATACGAAGAGCAGGCATGCGTGGGACTTTAGGACAAGACTCCGTAAGACCTTTTGTTTAATATGCCTTCTGTATAACTGCAAGAACGCCTTTGAAACAAGCTTCCAGCAGCTAAGTTGACACAAACGATGCTCTGAGTTAGCCTATGGGTTATCGGGATTCTAGTCGGTCTGCTAATATAGCTTCTTACTTCTTTGAAGCGTATGAGACTGCTTGTTCTGGTTGCAGCTCGAAGCGTAGATCTTCTTTCATTATGTGGATGTTGTGGAATTTTCTACTGTTTATCACTTTACTTTATCGGTGAAGCATTTTTTGCTAGATCGGATTGAGAGTTACTTCTTCCGCTGACTAACTCGCTTGTGCCTTTGCAACATACATTGCTTCTGACTATGTCGATGAAAAAAAAGACTGAAATGGGACCAGGAAGACAGCCCATCACTAGAGCTTGCTTTGCTTCAGCTTCGCTCTCTCCAATCCTACCTGCGGTCGAAGTGGTAGAAGTAGTAGATCTAGCCCCTCTCGTAGACTATTCTTCGCTATAAATAAGGTACTTAGCTAGACGGCAAAGGGTACTTTTCCGGGATCTAATTTCATCCTACATGGATGGAATGAATGGGTTGACTGGTAATTTAATTCCCACATAAAGGACTTTATCACTATCACTCACTCAACCCTAAAGCTTTTTTTGGGTGGAATAGATGCTATTACCCTTTCTCGTCTTCTCTTGGCAATGCCGCATTTTGTGGTGAAGAAAGTCAGTCAAGGAATCTCTCCTGAAGATATCCCTAAAGTTGTCGGATCGGATAATCACCAGTTGTCGGTGAGATTCCCAAACCTGTCTTTTCTTCTTTAATGATATTTATATTCTTTCTTCTTTGCTTATGGGAGGATTTCCCGTCACAGGTTCTTCTCGCTTTCTGTCTCCACTTACAAGGCATTTCAGCACATGTCCGGATTCTTTGTAGCAAGCAGGAGCCGAATCTATGCTTTCTAAGTTTTAATCGAATACCAATTGCTTGGATGCGTGTGAAAACCTCGAGATTACTTGAAAAAACAAAAAAAATTAGGTTTATCCTCAAAAAAAGGTCCATTTGTTGATGGGAAAACAACGGGGATTTAACCCGCGCATGGTGGATTCACAATCCACTGCCTTGATCCACTTGGCTACATCCACCCCTACCCCCGCACACATTTAAGTCTCTATCTACGATCAGATCTTTCTGAACTCCCCTATGACCGCTATCAAAGAGAAGCTTTTTCCTATAGTATAGAAAAAAGTTTATTGATTGTTGTGTTTCAGAATTAGGGGAAACAAAGTTTCAACATATGAATATGCCTGGAAAAGTTTCAAACAAAGAGGTTGGGCTTTCATTGCTTTTACTTCACTTTACTTAAGATTAAAGATAGGGGCCGGGCGGGGAGTGAAGGCTCATTTAGTAGACAGCGGGCGAGTAGCAAGCACCTTATATAGGGCGTTAAGCACCTATCTTACTAAGAAAGGGGCAAGCCAAAACCTACTACTAAAAAGTGGCTGGCTTTTCATCAGCCTTTGCGCGCTTCTCTTTTTCATTTTCAGCAGGCTTCTTCAAATATTCTAAAAATTAAGTAGGGGCTAGAACTATAAGTAGCTAGCTAGCGCGCTATTTCCCTTCCTAGTAAGGGGGCTGCTAGTTGTACCGCTCCATGGGTACAATGAACACCAAGCCAATCTTTACTTAAGTAAGTACAAGCAAGGCGATTTACTCTATCAAGAGGGTATGGAACTTCTTGACGCACCTCTATTAACTCCTTCTTTTCCACATCTCTCTTAGCTTATTTTTATCGAGTTACCGTCGAAAAGAGAACAAACCCTTTGTCGAACAACGCCTTCATGTCCACCCTATTAAATAGCAATTGATCTAAAAATCCCAGTAGAAGCAAAAGCCTAGCCTAGTATGAGAGTACTGGAAAAATAAAATTCAATAAGGATTTAGTTCATCCGACACGTACACGTCACGGACATCCTGCTTTTCTATGCTCTACGGACTTGTATGTAACTATTGAGAGTGAAGATATTATACATAATGTGAATATTCCATCAAAGAGTTTTCTTTTAATTCAAAATGATCAATGTGTAGAATCAGAACAGGTGATTGCTGAGATTCGGGCGGGAATATCCACTTTTCATTTTAAAGAGAAAGAAAGAAAACATATTTATTCTGACTCAGATGGCGAAATGCACTGGAGTACCGACGTGTATCATGCACCTGAATTTACATATGGTAATATCCATTTTTTACCAAAAACATTTTTGGATATTATTGGGAGGTTCGTGTAGATCGAGTCTAGTCTCCCTTTCACTTCACAAGGATCAAGATCAAACTAACGCGCATTCTCTTTCTGTCAAGCGAAGAGATATTTCTTCGAACCTCTCAGTACCTAACACCCCTATGAGGTACAAATTTTTTAGTTAGGATTTTCTCATAAAAAAAAGAGAGCATTCAGAATTTTTGATACTTTAATCGAATCATATGTACTGGTCATTGTAATCTCCTATATTCGCCCATTCTCCGGGAGAATTCTGATTTATTGTCAAAGAGGCGAAGAAATAGATTTATTATGCCACTTCAACCGATTCACGAACGCGAAAACGAATTAA